>CAUYLG010054385.1:0-110995 GCA_963573385.1 Cacajao melanocephalus
CTGGGGCGCCGGCAAAATAGCCGCGCCGGCCAAAAAAGTCGCGCTGGCGACCCGTGTGGCTCCTCCGCCGGGAATCTCCTAGTCTGTGGGCAACAAAAATTCATCTGAAAGTGCGGCGTCCACTCGCTCTCTGCGCTTTCACTAGGAGCTACAATCCTGAGCTGTTGTTAATCGGCCATCTTGGATCTCTCTCCAGAACCTGTTTTTTTAAAGTACATCTCTTTCAAAGCAAAACACTTTTCTCCCGGAATTAACAAGAAAACCTAACAAGATTCTTAAGGCCATGGCTTTTATTTGCTTTCAGTTTTATAAAGCTTCAGCTGTTTATGAGGCATTGCACAAGAAGTATACTTCCATTTAGAAAGAGTCCTGGGGCTGAATGAAACCCTTGTATAATACATGTATTATTATTACTTTTAAAATACTCACCAAAATGCGCTTTTTGTATTTTTGTAGTCATTTCACAAAAGCCCCATTTTTAATGCAAACTATTCCAACCTGGCCTTTGGTGTTAGGCTGGCCTAAGTGCCTAATCTAAGTGCCAACTGAGTACTGAGAACCATGGTAATGAAATTCAGAGAAGGGGACAGATTCCATGGGTGGCATGACCCAGAAAAATGCCAGTGGGAGAAGGTAGACTTGATTCCAATCGTGAAGGATGGATCAAAAGAGGGGAGACAGAAGCTGGAATAGAGAGCACAGTATACAAAGGCATAGAGAAAAGAATTTACTCCATATCCTTTAACAAATGTTTCTCATGAATCTGCTCTGTGTCAGGAACTTAACAAATTGTATGGCATTTTCATTGCTTTCTTTTTGTCTGTTTGTTGAACACTTCTGTACTAGGCATCATGCTAAGGAATATACAGGCATGACTTCTTATGGAAACTGACAACAAATTATACCAGGCAGGATTAATTATTAATCCTGTGTTCCACAAGAAGACAGTGTCTCAGAGAGGCTAAGACTCTGGCCAGGGTTCCTCAACCTGTGAGTGGAGCTGGGAGGTGAACATGGAGTCTTTGTCAGGCACCGGAACTTTTATCAACCACTTGATCCGGTTGTGAATGAGACACACACAGTGCATGTCCTCAAATGCCCAGTTGAGCAGGTAATACGGGCAATTAATCAATTATGATTCAGTATGATGGGTATTGATGAGAGGGGAATTGTGAAAACAAATAGCAGTAAGAGATAATGAGCTTAAATTCTTGTTTGCAAAATTACTCAATTGAATACCAGCCTATGGGAAAGAAAGAGATTGATCGTTGACATTTATTCATCCCTTCATTTATTCATTTATAACTAATGTTCCTAATTATTATCACTAATTAATATAAAAAGATCTGCTACACCCCAGGATAAGATTTATTATTTAATTTTAGGTGACAAAGTTTGTATTTCAAATACACTTATTAATTTCAGATTTAGGGAGCTAACTTCTTTTCAGACCTGATTTAATCCTCATTGCTGTACACATGATAATGTAGCTCAAGATTCATGCATCATGGAAAATGACCTCACCTATAGCCAGCTACAAGGAAGTCAACACTGTCTGCTATTAACAATCAAAGCTTTTAGCTAAGGGAGAATTATAGGAACTGGCCTTGCCCTCTTGCCTAAAACAGATGAAAACCTGAATAAAAAACACCAAACAACAATGTTTAAGATTGTTTTAAGATACGAGGTAACAAGGACAAGTGGTCTCTGAGAGACAGGACATAAGAGATGATCCCTATGTCTGCTCCTGCCTACTGCCTTGAGAGGGTTTTCAGCCCACAGCCTAGGGGGCAGGAACTGAGGCAGAGCCCAGAAGGTTCCCTAAGCCCAAGATGGCCAGGGTTCATAGACAAAGCAACAGAGGAGAGAGAGATACACAGAGAAAACTCCAGGGATCTGTCAAAGGTCCTCACAGAGTATGAGGCAGAGAGCTAACCAACACGTTCATATGAGGAAACTAGCAAAGACTGGAGGGAAAAAAAAAAACACCAGAAAGGCATTTATACAGGGCCAGAGAAAGTGCCTTCCCTCACCAGCCAGACTAGAAAACCTCCTTATTAATAATGCTTTGGGTAGAGTAGTCACAGGGTCTTTCCTCATTAGCGAGAAAAGATTAGCTCCCTAGACTAGACACAGTTTTGGTCCTGCCTAATGTAGCTGCCAATGGGTTATTTTTGCCTGCTGCCCAGACAGAGCCAATTTATCAAGACAGGGGAACAGCAATAGAGAAAGAGCTTAATACACATAGAGCCAACTAAATGTGAGATTAGAGTTTTAGTATTACTCAAGTCAGCCTCCCCACAAAATTCAGAGGCTAGAGTTTTTTAAAGTCAGTTTGGCGGGCAGAGAGCTAAGGTGTGGAGAATGCTGATTAGTTGATTGGGGGCAGAATCATAGGAGATCAGAGATGTCCTCTTGTACTGAGTCAGTTTCTGGGTGGGGGCCACAAGACCGGATGGGCCAGACCAGAATGCAGGATCTGAAAAACATCTCAAACACCAATCTTAGGCTTTGCAGCAGTAATGTTATCCATAAGAACAACTAGGGAGGTTAAGAATCTTGTGGCCTCTGGCTGTATGACTCCTGAGCCATAATTTCTAATCTTGTGTCTAATTTGCTAGTTTTACAAAGGTAGACTGGTCCCCAGGAAAAAAGGGGGGGCTTGTTTGGGGGAGGGACTATTATTACCTTTGTTTCAAAGTGAAGCTATAACTAAATTCCTTCCAAAGTTAGTGTGGCCTACCCCCAGGAATGAACGAGGACAGCTTGGAAGTTAAAGACAAGATGGTATTGGTTAGGTCAGATCTCTTTCACAGTCATAATTTTTTCACTCTTATAATTTTTGCAAAGTCAGTTTCAGGAACAAATCTTAAAAGCCAGAACTAAAAGGATCAAACTGATTTTAACTAAACTACCTCCAAAAACAAAGTTCAAAAATATTTATAGGAACAAAAAATATCTAGCACCCAAACAAGTAAGATTCATAATGTCTGACATGCAAACAAAAATTACTAGTGAAGCAAAGAAGCAGGAAAATGTAACTCATGATGTGAGGAGAAGTCAATCAAAACCCATCCAGAACTGACACAGGTGTTAGAACTGGCAAAAAATAAAAATAAATAAAAATAAAAAGAATTAGCATAAATGTGTCTCATATGTTTGGAAAGTTAAGTAGAGACATAGAAGAAATATTTTTAAAATTCAAATCAAATTTCTAGAGATAAAAACTACAGTGTGTGAGGTAAAAAATACACTGAATGACATTAGCAACAGATTAGACAATGCAGGAAAAAATGCTTGTGAGTTTAAATATATAGCAATAGAAACTATCCAAAAGGAACCATGGGGCAGTTGGGAAAAAGGAAGAGGGCTTTTTTAAAAAGGAGGAAGAAAGGGCCAGGCTCGGTGGCTCACACCTGTAATCCCAGCACTTGGGGAGGCCAAGGTGGACAGATCATGAGGTCAGGAGATCGAGACAATCCTGGCTAACATGGTGAAACCCCGTCTTTACTAAAAATACAAAAATTTAGCCGGGCGTGATGGTACACACCTGTAGTCCCAGTCTCAGGAGGCTGAAGCAGGAGAATTGCTTGAACCTAGGAGGCGGAGATTGCAGTGAGCCAAGATGGCACCACTACACTCCAGCCTGGGCAACAGAGTGAGACTCTGTCTCAAGAAAAAAAAAAAAAAAGACGGTAGAAAGGAAAGGAACATCAATGAGCTACAGAAAAACCCCAAGTAGGCCAGTAGGCATGTAATTGGAGTCCATAAAAGAAGAGAAAAAGAAGAAAGAAAAAATATTTGAAGACATAATGGCTAACAACTGAGGATTGACAGTCTTACTTGGATCAAATCATTTGTTCATTCATTTATTAGTAATTACTGATACTGTACCACGTGCACAAGTCTAGGTGCTGGGGAGACATAAGGGAGAAAAAACCTTCATTGGTTTATATTCCAGTGAGGGGAGAGGAACAAAACACAAAATGAGCAAGTGGGAGTTTGAATATAATTCTCAGTCTTGCCACTGAGAGCCAGATAAGTCTCTGTCCTGTGCATTGCAGGAATTTTAGCAGCATGCCTGACTTCTGTTCTCTAGATACCAGTAGTAGTTCACTCACCCCCTACTCATGACAACCGAAGAATGTCTCCAGACATTACCAGATGTCCCTGGGAGGAAGGGGAGCCAGTCATATATTAGAAGTGAAATACGCTAGGAAAAAAATTAAGCAATTAGCAGCATCAGATGTTCCGGGATATATTATAGCTACTTAAAGTAGAGTGGTAAGGAAAGATCTTGATAAAAATGTGACAATTGTACTGACCATGGTGGCTCATGCCTGCAATCTTAGAACTTTGGGAGGCCAAAGTGGGTGGATCACCTGAGGTCAGGAGTTCAAGACCAGCCTGAGCAACATGGTGAAACCTCATCTCTACTAAAAATACAAAAATTAGCCAGGCATAGTGGCACGCACTGTAATCCCAGCTACTTGGGAGGCTGAGTCAGGAGAATTGCTTGAGCCTGGGAGACGGAGGTTGCAGTGAGCTGAGATTGCACCACTGCATTCCAGCCTGGGTGACAGAGTGAGACTCTGTCTCAAAAACAAAAACAAAAAAGTGACAACTGAAAAAGACTTGAAAGAAGTAAGGTCGCGTGCTCCTGGCAGGCAGAAGTTCAGGTGCAAAGGTCCTGAGGCAAGAGCCTACTTGACATGTTCAATGAAAAGGAAGAAGGTCACTGGGATTACAAAAGAGTGACCCAGGGGAAAAATAAAACAATAAAAAGGTCAGAAAAGCCAAGAGAATGGAATGGAAGAGAGGCACTTCTCCAGGAATGAGCAGGAGGGTTCTGTTATCACAAGGAATAAGGGATGCTAGTTAGGCAAAAACAAGTTAATGCTTACTTTCCAACTGTGTGGCCTCGGACCTGATGTTTAAACCTCTCTGGCCCTCAGTTTTCTCATCTGTAAAATGCCTTGCACGATCTTGCCAAAGATTAAATAAGATAGATTTGTGAAGGCACCCATAACTCTAAAGCTATACAAACATAAACAAGCATTGTTTAAGACATAAGGATGACACGGTTTAAACAAGTTATAAGTGTAGTACTTCTTAGGAGAGTTAAGTCGTGAAGGATTTTTACAGGTGGAATTTATGGATTTAGTCGAGATTTATATACACTCCCTATGAGGATCTTGGTTTTCCACCACCTGGATTTAATTTATATGATGTCAAATTTTACTGCACATACTAAATAGGTTCAGCAAAGTTGACACTCATAGCCAAATAATCTATAGCATTTTAAGATGTTCAGTTCTGACAGGCCTGAGTTATAATCCCAGCTTGGCCCCTCTCAAGCTGTGTGACCTTGGACAAGTAACATAAACTCTTTGAGCCTCATTTTATTGTTTGAAACTGTTAATTGTAATATTTTCTCAGAATAGTGTTATAAAGATTAAGTGACATATGTTTAATACATTTATTTGTACAGTGGTTTGCATACTGTAAATGTAAAATATTTGACGTTATATATTATCCTATAATAAATAGTGATATATTAAGATTAGGTGTGGTGGCTCACGCCTGTAATCTCAGTACTTCAGAAGGCCAAGGCAGGCGGATCACGAGGTCAAGAGATCAAAACCATCCTGGCCAACATGGTAAAACCCCGTCTCTACTAAAAATACAAAAATTAAGTGGGCGTGGTGGTGCACACCTGTAGTCCCAGCCACTTGGGAGGCTGAGGCAGGAGAATCACTTGAACCCAGGAGGCAGAGGTTGCAGTGAGCCAAGATTGCACCACTGCACTCCAGCCTGGACAACAAGAGCAGAAACTCCATCTCAAAAAAAAAAAAAAAAGATTAGGTGACCTTGTTGAATTATAGTAGCTTAGAAAATAGAAAGCACTGGTGTACATGTAGTGCTTAATAAATAGTTGATGTAATTTGCACATTTGTCCCCACCCAAATCTCATAGTGAATTGTAATCCCCTGTGTTGGAGGTTTGGCCTGGTGAAAGGTGTTTGGATCATGGGGTGGATCCCTCATGAATGGCTGGGGCCATCTCCTTGGTGGTAAGTGAGCTCTTGCTCTGAGTTCATCTGGTCATTTGAAAATGTGTGGCCTCACCCTCTCCACCCTTTCTCTCTTGCTCCCGTTCTGACCATGTGCTGTGCCTCCTCCCTGCTCTCCTTCCATCATGATTGTAAGCTTCCTGAGCTTCCCAGAAACCAAGCAGATGCCACCACCAGGCTTCCTGTAAAGCCTGCAAAACTGTGACCCAATTAAACCTCTTTTCTTTATAAATTACCCAGAATCAGTTATGTCTTTATAGCAATACAAAAACAGCCTAATACAATCATCCATTAAAATGAGTTGAATGGTATCTCAGTAGTTGGGATAGTCAACCCATATCAGTTTATACTGCTCTTCCAGACACTGCCAACCCCAGAGGAGAAAGTATAAAATCCAGAAGTCTAAACAGAGTACTGCCATATCCCACTCTCCATTATTGGGAGAAGTGGTCAAAGTAGAAACACCAAGTTTTCTGTGGGCTTCTGCCAGCTCATACACTGGGAACTGTTAGAAATCCCTGTGAGGAAACAGAAGTGTCTCCTTCCATTCTCCTCTAAGTAAGGGAACTGGCAGCAGGGGAGCAAGGAGATGATGTGGAGAAGGCAAAACCCACAGCCCTAGGATGAAAGACTACATGGGGATGAAAGGCAGGGCGAAGAGGGAAGAGGATGCTCAAACCAGCAGGTGAGAATTGAGTCTGCTTCCCTCACTCCACCCACCTCCAGACCAAGCTCCCCAATACCAGGCCACAGCCACATGCACCAACCTGCCCAGCCTGGACACGTTTTAGGTGTCACCTGTCACCACCACTGCTGCACCAAACAACTTCTCAGACCACCAATGTACCTGCAGGACCTCTCTATTAAAATCTTCTAATTTTTTGCAAGAATATTCAACAAGTTTATATAATTGGCATACCTCTTGACCCGAAAATTTCGCCTTTGATAATTTACCCAAAGAAAATTATAGATACACATGAGTAATTAAAAATAAAAGTATGAGATGTCCACTTTACTACTGCTTATAATACTCTAGATATACAACTACAAACACTGTGAATGGGCCAGATGCGGTGGCTCACACCTGTAATCTCAGCACTTTTAGGAGGCCGAGGTGGGTGGATCACGAGGTCAGGAGTTCAAGACCAGCCTGGCCAAGATGGTGAAACCCCGTCTCTACTACAAATACAAAAATTAGCCAGGCTTGATGGCAGGCACCTGTAATCCCAGCTACTCGGGAGGCTGAGGCAGAGAATTGCTTGAACAGAATCGCTTGAACCTGGGTGGTGCAGATTGCAGTGAGCTGAGGTGATGCCACTGCACTCCAGCCTGGGTGATAGAGTGAGACTCCATCTCAAAAAAATAAATAAACAATGTGAATTTCCATCAATAAGGATATTAGACAATAAACAATATTATAATCAAGCAATGGAATAAATGTCACTTGAGTCATAAAGAATGATGCAGGTTTAGCTGTGTTGCCATGGGTTTCTATGCTACTTTGTCACATGAGAATTAATGCTGATACAGAGAGCACTATTTTATTTTTGTAAAATTTTCATAGATGATACATATTTATTGAAGGTTTTCTGTGGGCCTCGCTGTCCTTGGTACTTGAGAAAAGCACTGAGTGAAGTAGATATCCCTGTCTTTGTCGAGCTTATAATCTAATGGGAGTATGAGAAAAAGCACAAAGACTGAGAAGAAAACAGAACTGCTGACACAGCAAAGATTTTTAAAAGGGCAAGGGACTCTTGTAGAGGTGATGGTGGTGGGAGGAGAGCCTTAGATGGATATTTAGGGATGATCTCTCCAAAGAGATGACACTTCTGACCTTAAGGATGGATGGAAATTACCTATGAGCAGACAGAGGATCAGAATGTTTCAAACAGAGAGCCAGAAGTTTGAGAATACCCTGTGATGTGTTTGAAAAACACAAAGAAAGCAGGCCAGAAAATGGAGTGAAGGAGCACGTGGTGCAGAGAGGATGGAGACTTAGTTAGGGACAGACCATGTTAGACATTGGAGATCCTGCGTCAGAGTTTGGGCTTGACTCCAAGAGCTGTCAGAAGCTGCTGGAGGGTGGTCAGGAGTGGGAAGATGGGATCTGTTGAGTAAAGAATGTATTGGAGCGGTCAAGAGCCCAAGCAGATAGGGCAGGGGCTGTTGCCGTCATAAAGTGGAGACGTGATAGCATCCTGTCCTCGGGTGGTGAAAGGAAGGCAGACTCAGAATGCATCCTACCCTCCTGAGAGAGGTCGGGGAGAAAATCAGTCCCCATAGCACACCCCTTGCACTGATAAACCTGAGATCCCGAAAGCAAAATAGTTATTTTTAAATGCCAGTACTTTTTTCTTTTTCTTTTTCCTTTTTTTTAGTTGATATGATTCACCCCTGTGAAAATTGTTGGAAACCAAATAACACCATCTCTGGGGATAATGTACACATCATTAGATAAAGAGACTACAAAGATGGAAAATATTGATACCTTACACAACTTCCTTGCAGAATTGGGAGAAAAGGGTTTTTGTTTCTAATGCAACGTGCACTGCTGTGTTTGTTACCCTTTGGCTCCAAAAAATGTCCCTCCAACCAACAGCAAATGCTGAATATGTTAGAAAGAGGGGGAGGGAAGGAAGAGTGACTCTTATAATCTCATGATTGTTCTGCACACTCGTGGGCAGAAGAAGTATGCCTGGAATTAGGGGGTGAGAAAGGGGTGTGAAACACAAGTATTACTTGGAGAGTTCACATTCAACAAGTGGCAACTGTGAAAACTATTTTGCTCCTAGGACATAGTTGACAGCAAGGAAAAAGAAGGACAAGAAGTTGGAACTGCGAATTGCTCTGTCCCTGGGGACCCAGAAGGACTGGAGATTGCAAAGAACGACTCCCAAACAACAGCTACAGCAGAGAATAATAATCCCATCATGAGTTTCTTTAAAACTCTGGTAAGCAGTTTTCTCCTCTTTTTCCCCTCAATTCTATTGCTCAAATGTTTTGTTAATTCTAAGAATAACGCACATTTGAATGTTATTGTACTGAATGGATTATCATGGTGAAGGTGGAGTGTGGGAGAGGAGAACAGGGACAAGATGTGCTTCCTAAGGAAGTTGTGTTACATCAGGGTTTTTGTGAGAGAGCCCTTGAAGTTGGGAGCCATGGTGTAAGCAGTGGATGCCCAAATCATGTAACATGGGCTGTATTTTAAGGGAATTCTATTGCAATTGAATGTCTTACGGTCATTGATCATAAAAACGATTGGAAAATATCTCCCTGTGTTGTAGACCTCTCAAAGCAGTTTTGCCGCTCAAGTGGCAAATAAAATACGGTAGAAATCACTCAAAAAAAAAAAAAAACCCTGAATGAATGAATGCGTAATGAAGCAGACTGTCCCAAATGTGTTTGGGCTATTTCCAAATATCAAGACTAACTTCAAAAGAAAAAACAACAAATGTCTGTTTGTAGCATTGGTAGAATTTATGGAAAGTCTGTGGTCTTCCAGGAGACAATTTTGAATGTGGTCAAATTCTCAGTAAATGTTTAAGATCAGATGAATCTCATTATAAGATATTAATTTTGTTAACTTTTGTATTACCCAGCGATCCTGAGGTTTCCATTGAACTAAAAGTACTTCTCATTTTATTCTTGACCTGTATAGTGAGCTGGACTACCCTAAAGAATTATGTATCCATGAAATAAAAATTACTCTAAAGAGAAATGATTTCTAATATCTGGCTTTCTCAAACTTTTAAGGTTTCACCTAACAAAGCTGAAACAAAAAAGGATCCAGAAGACACGGTAGGTAATTTAAGTGTGTTTATGTTTGGGTTTGTGCATAGAATTGGATTTGGATTTGTGTCTGCTTGTTTTTTGAATATACATATGTGTGTGTATCATATTATATCTATATATAGTTAGCAATTTAATAGTGCTGCTAGATTGTCTTTAAAATATTTTATTTATGTTAATGGTAGTTTAATTAAAATTTTACTGGAAAGCTTGAAAGATGTGCCAGCTCTGGCTAAATAATATCACAAAACCAATTTCTTATATAGTGTAAGAGCAGAATACTAATAATCATATCATCATCTTAGTCTTTTAGTTGTGTGTAGAAAGACCCAGGGAATATAGTAAAAAACAGTGCATCTAAATTAGAAGAAAGCTTTTCAACAGGACATGGACTCTAAAAGATTAAAGTAAAAGAAAGCTGCTGTATTTTTGTTTTTTAAAAATATGTTATTTTTCAATGTAATTTGAAAAAATAAATCTTCACTGCAAAGGCAGCAGTTTGGTGAAATAAAATAGTTTCCATGGGACACTTGCCAAATGGATGGCCTTGTGGAGGTGTTAGGATGCTCTAGAGAGCCTAGATTTTTCACTGTCATCCAAGAAATTCAGCCAATTCCCCTCAAAATAAATTTGGTCTGAAATAACATCTTCCTAAAGATGTTCTCCCTTTATACTTGACAAAGCCAGTTACCTCCAGTGGAATACATGGTTTAAATTTCACAGGAACCATGAGGGAAGTTTAACTTGGTGACAGATAAGTGTCTTGGGTCCTTCTTCTGATATTTGAAAAACACCGGGAGCAGATACAAGGCTTGGTTTGCCTCATACATCTGCTACCCATATGTGAAGGAGTTGGCTGTGAAAAGAGGATCCATGATTTAGTCTCAAAAGACCTGCATTTCACCTCCAGTTCTGCTACTTGAGAGTGGTGCAGTCTTAACCTGTCAGAACCCAAGTCTCCATGTCTATAAAATTGAGACAAAAAAATTCTTTCTCCTGGACCCCAGGGTTGAATGAAGGTATGGCAATGCCTTGCAAACTGTAGAGCTCTGATGAAATGTAGTGATCCCTATGTCCATGATCACAGCCAAGACTGGTTGAATGACATGACTACGTTTGTATTGTATTTATTGGTTCCTCCAGAATTTTCTTCCATTGGAAAAAAAAAAATATGTATCTGAAGAATCTACATGCATTTTCCTATAAAATTATTCATTTGCTATGAGGTCACTAGCATCAAGTTCAGTGAATGGTTGGGACAAAATGTATTTCTTTTAGTTCTGTGTCTTGCATTGTTTGAAGCCACATGGCGTAAAAGGCTATAAACAGTGGGGTGTGGGAGTATGTTGTGTGGCTTCCCAAGTGACCTGATGCACTCATTCTCTTTAGCTAGTCATGCACCAAGACTACTCCCTGACCCAAAATGTGGTCAAAGCTGAACGGACCTAGCTGATAAAATCTCACCATCCTGCCTAGGAACCCGTGAGGTCACCATTAGTGGAGGTGGGCCTCGAAAGAGAGTTTTGTGAATATAGGTTGTCCATGACACCACCAACAAATGTGTTTTCTACAAACCTGGTTCTCATATCTTGCAGTTTTGACATCTTTTCTACGGAAGTTCTTGGATTCACGCTTTTGAAGTCTGTATCGTTTTCAGCCCACTACCTTCCCTATGCAAAATGCCCTGACATTTGTAACTTGAGTTGACAATCTTGAGTGGTCGTACCCAGGCTATTTCGGTTTCAATCTCCCTCTGCTTTGGCTCAGTGGATTGACACTACACATTTCCTTGGGGGAAATGTGGGGATCTACCCATCCAGAAGTGAACTGAAATTTTTGCAGGTGATACTGCTTCCATAAATTTTCTAATAGTGAATCAAAGGAGATCAATTTGAGACTAAAAGCCATTCAGCATCAGTATTTGCTTTGACTCCAGGATGAAAAATAAATATTTTGTCTGCAGGTATTTTTTTCTTTACCATGTATCAATAGCATTTAGATATCTAAAACTATCAAGTAGAGACTGCATTACCTTTTTATTCATATTTTTTATTTTTCATTTGGATATTTTAAGTCATGCAGAAAGAGCTTAAATATCCTGTTATTTGTCTTCAGCAAATGGAGATAAGGAGTTTTTTGCTTTGTTTTGTTCTGTCTTGCTTTGAGGTGTGTTCATCTGGGTCATTTAAATAGGTCACTCTTGAAAATCATGGTGTATCTAAAATTGACTGTCAATATGCAAGTTTAAAAAAGATAAACATTTGCATGCTGTTTTGTGGTTAGGAAAGGGACGATATACCGACAGTTAATTGTCACAGTGTGTTAACGAACTTTAAAACAATAGAAAAGAAAGAGAATTTTGTTCAAAAACTAAGTTCTGAGGTTGTGACTGCTGTTGCCCCAAAGGCATCGAAAGCAGAAAGTGTCTGTGATGGACAAGCTGGTCAGAAGACATCTGAGATCCAGGCTAGAGGCGCCAAGAAAAAGCACCTGCATAGCCCCAGGCTAGGACTCGCCTTTAGAAAATTCTTTAGGCATAAGGTCTGTATCTTGCTAAAGTAGGAGGAAAAACAAGAACTCTGGTCTTCACAAGACATATGCCATTCGGAGCCCACCCAGCTCTTCTCCAGTGAAAACAGAGCCATGGGTGGTGGGGATCATTATAAGAGAATTAAAGATGACATGAATCAAACTTTGGTGATTTTTTTTAAGTCTCCATAATCATAAACATTTCAAATAGGTGTCTTCCTAGTGTGGACCAGGGTTCTGGAACTATTCTTCTAACCCAGTATTTCCCAAATGTCAACCACCTGTACACCACCTTCACCATTTTTGTTAGATGTACTATTATTTACTTGACATTTTTACATTGAAACTGACCTATTTTCTATTTAAATGACCTATTTTCTCTTTAAAGGAAATTTTATATCATATATAGAAAATCCGAATAATTTTTCATAAGAGGAAGATAATCATTAATATGGCTAATTAAAAAGTCATTACATTCTAGCTACCTCACATGAGGTAGCTCTGAATCTGATGCTCTTTCTAGCTTTATTAAAAGGTGGTTAATTGGCCAGTGATAGAAAAATATTAAAGACATACCATCACCAGACTGAGACTTTCTCCAGAATGTTAGTAGAAGAACTAAATGAGAGTTGGGAAAGGAAAAGTATTTTCACTATTTGAATACTATTTAATATCATATTTCCACATAATCTATAATCTTCACTGATCCACCAGTGGTATGCTTCCTACATTTTGGGAAATACTCTTCTAACCTCAAGTAACAATTTTATCTTTCTGTGGTCTGTTTCATCTATTGCCAATATTAACTAAGCTTACACTGAACCCAAATAAAAGTCCAGGCAGAAAAAAACAATGAATGAAGCCAGAGCACATTTTATCGCCAAGTCCTTGGGAAGCTAGGATAACACTGAAGTCAGTTTGGGGAGTATTACTCTTCCGATGTCTAACAAGACGCCAGTGTTTGTCTGAAATCATCAATTGAAAGGATCCCTGAATTGGGTGAGCATGCTGGAAAATTTGTTTGAAATATCAGCCATTTCCACCAAGTTGAATGCCTGTATTAAAACACTTCCCTAGGTGGATGTTACAGTCCCAGGATTGTATATGCAAATAAGCACTCCATAGAAAGTTCTCATAGCTGAATCCGTATTTGCATAAACAGACTATGTTATGAAGCCACCCCTCAATTTCCATACAGGATTATCTTGTTCTGTAAAGAGAAAAGAATGGAGAGTGATAAATATTGCAGTGAGAGAAGGGAAATTAAAATGTGCTCCAACATCATATGGAAAATAACTTAGTAACTACTGTTGAAACGTGTCATAGATCTCATGTGAAAGAATCTAGTTTAACTCCCACTTGGAGCTTTTGTAAGTGAGGGGTCTTGAAAGTTTAAGAAGTGTATGACTTTTCCCCAGATCTGCATTTCATTATGACATTCACTTCATGCACTACAAAATTTTACGTCTGCAGTATCTCTTCCCACTCGTAAAGGGGACCACCCAACTACAATGTTATCATTCCTAGGGCTTCCCAAAACCATTGGCCTCCCGTCTTGTCACAGAGGTAGATGGGAAAAGATAGGATTCTGGAATAGTGGGAAGATGTAGAGGGAAGAGCCTTCTGGGATTCCGTAACACAGACACAAGGACTTCAGGGTTTTGCCTTGAGTTGCATTCAGTGTATTTTTTGTTTTGCAAGTGTAAATCAAAGTAAGGGACACCTCCCAAATGTTGTCAATTCTTATTTATGTAGCAGTTTGTTAGAGCTCATTGGCTTTTACCTCTACACCTAAGACAGTTTATTTCTTTTTCTCTTTTGATTATTTCCATTGTCTATAAAGATAGGAAAATAAGGCCTTTAAATAACCAGCCAGATTCTATCAGTGACTTTATCATGATTTTAGGAGCTGTGATACTCTCCATTTCCCCATGGATTTGTCACCTAGATCAGAAAACAGGAAACTCAAGCAAAGTTAAGGAAAAAAACCATTTTGCTATTAAAAAAAAAAAAAAAAAGTTACCAATTGTGGTTAATCCTGGGGGTTTAATTCTCTACATCTCTATGATCCTTTTTATAAAAATAATTTCCTTGGTTCAAAAAAGTGGGGAAGTCTGGAATTAGTAAATGAAATATATTTAGTGTCAGCTTTTGCTGAACTGGAACCATTTTTCTTGGCCTAATGGTATGTGAAGTCTCAGAATCAAACTTTTTCATGTGACCGCCACTGTTTGGTGACAAATTTAGAAACAAGGCAGAACATTGCTTTAGAATGCTTTTGCCATGACCCAAAATGCTCCCCTCCTTTCTCAGGTTTTCCCAATGCCCACCCTTTCTGTAAGGCAGCTGAAGTGTTAGCAACCAGCATGCATGATCCATAAGCTCTATCATACATTCATTGTTTTCGGTTCTTGGTATAGTGTTTACATCTTACTAACATCTCCTCTCTGTGTGAAAACAGGATGAAAATTTATTAAGAAGCTAAGGTCATTTGACATACAATCTCCAAATTCAGTCCACTAGAATATCATGGGTAGGGCCACCAGGTAAAATATAGAGGACTCAGTTAAATTCAAATTTTTTATAAACAAGAAATACTTCTTGAATGTAAATATAAGTATGTCCCATGCAATATTTGGAACACACTTATGCTAGAAAATTATTCTTTGTGGATCTGAAGTTAATATTTAATGGAACATCCTATATTCTTGGTCTCATTTGCTAAATCTGGCAACCCTATTCATGAGATTGCTTCCGAAAGCACAATTAGAATTTTCGTAGTCTCCTCTGTAATACAAAGAATATCCAGTTGGTGAATGCTGGCAGAACTCCATCTGGGGGACTTCTTTGGGAAGGGAGGAGAGTGGTGGGCAGTAATAAAAAGACTAATGATGTTCTGGCTGGTCCTCTGTAGCCCAGTGAGGAAGGGGTGGATGGCTGGAAACATGGCATGGCAGGGTCTTGTGTGGTTGTCTCTCTCTGGTCCCTTTCATAGACTGTAATTATTAATTGAATGATTGATTGTCTATTTTGTGCCAGAAGCCAGGCCTGATGGAAATTAGAGAGGTAATCATGACCAAGACTCTCTCAGTCTTGTGATATGATGATGACCAAGACTCTAGCAAGTGAGATCCATATTCAACCCACAACTACACAGCTACATTAGAATTATATTGTTACCATAACTGTCGTAGGGTTGTGCCCTTGCAATGTTGTTTTTCAAAGGTTTCTGGATATCTTCCCAATGCAAAGAGAAAAAACATTGGCCATTTCCCCATGAAACTGATCAGTATAGATGTGTTTCCCAATTTTTATCTCAGTATCAGCCCCCACCACGATGCTTTTTTAGACTACTTTTTGCCCTAATTACTCTTCCCTCCATGAAATTTTAACATAACAAGTATTCTTTATACCTGTTAATGCACTGTGATTCTTTAGGGGAGCCACAGACCATGTTAGTATCTAATTTGGCATAACCCTTCTCCCAAGAACAAAGGCAATATTATGTCTTGCTGTATATTGCCCTTGTTGAGAATGGTGGTGTAGACATTTCCATCACTGATGGGTGGAATAACCCAGGCAGCAGAAAACCTTGACTCATTGGAAACAGTATAGTAGAGTCACTATTAATGCTTGGGTTTGGGGATCAGACTCCCCCGATTGAACTGTCAGCTCTGCCCCCCCATTAGTGTAACCGTAGGCAAGTTACTTAACCACCAAGCAACTACATTTCCCTGTCTGTGAAATTGACATAAAAATTAGTGTCTTCCTATAGTACCATTGGGATATTATAGTTAAAATTAGTTTATTAGATATTTCAAAATAGCTAGAAGAGAAGAATTGTAAGTTCCCAACACAGAAAAGATAAAAGTTTGAGGTGATGGAAATTCCAGTTACCCTGGTTTAATTGGTTTAATCATTACACATTGTATACAGATATCAAAATATCACATGTGCCCCCCAAAAATATGTACAACTATGATCCATCAATTTTAAAATGAAAAAAAAATAGTTTCTTCCTCGTAGGACTTTTGTCAGGATATTCAGGTGCTTAAAACAGTGTCTGTCAGTGTTACCTTTTATTCTTGTCATCAAATCAAAGTTTAAAGTTGGAAATTATCTCTTCAAGATGTCCAGGGAGACTAGGCAGAGTGGTGAAAATGGCCAAATATGTAATGCATTAGGTAAACTGGAGCTGTCCCAGGGAAATTCTAGCACTCCAGGACTTGGGGGCCTTGTTTTTCGTAACCTCTACATGACTCTGGGTAAGTGGGCTAAATGCACATCAAAGGGAACCCTTGAGCCAAAAAAAATAACACAGCATTTAGAAAGCGTACAAAGCCGAGCCACAGAAGTTACACCAAAATAGCATGGGGCCATGAAGCCTCCCTTCTAATGACTTTGGCAGGATTGATGATTAGCTTAAAGCAAACCAGAGTCCTTTCTTAGAGGTGGGGATGAGGTCAGCCCCAACCCCCGAGATGCTTGGTCTAAAATGGACCACTGGGCAAATGGGGATTCTCCCAGGAAAGCAGAAGGAGAGGAGGTTGTTGGAGAAGTAGCCACACGTGACCACTTTGATCCACACCTGCCAAAGAACCTTAGGGCAGCTGTTCCCTGTGCGTGGAAAACTCTCTTCCTTTCCCTGGTTAAGTTTCAGTCACTCTTCAGATCAAAGCACAGCCATCTTTTTCTCAGTAAAGCCTCCCCTGATTGTCATGAGTGGATCAAACTCCTTGATTTAGCTTTTTGTGGGGTTGAGAGGAATAGCCTCAAATCCCCTCCCCACTCAGTAGCACTTATTACAGTTGAAATTTTACATTTGTTTGTGGCATTGTTTACTGTCATCCTCTCCCTGAAGGCGTGTAATCCCAACACTTAGTACGAACCACAGCTCATAGAAGACACTTAGGGTGGCTTTTAAATGAATTAATGAGTAATACTTTCTTTTATTTTTTGAAAAAGAAAGCAAGCTACTTAGCATGTGTGTGTTAGGGGGAGGAGTACTTATCCTTTAACCAGTCCCCTTTAATTTAATTACCGTTTAGAGCTAAAATAGCACCAGGTGCTGAAGACCATTTGGGACATTTGTAATGCAGAATTTTATGAGCTCAGCCATTTTGACTTCACTGTCTATAAAATGCAAAGGTTATTTTAAATTCCAGCACTTTGCTATTTTGTACACTTTTAAATGGAACTGGAGTTATTCCAGCATCAACTATCACAAAATTCATTTCCTGAGATTAGTTCTTCATCTTGATTTGTACTTAGAATCTACTCAATGAATGACTCCTTCTTAGTTTTAAAAAATTCAGCGAAGAAGATCTTGTGTCTTGCATCAAATAGTAAAATTCACGTTATTTGCAAACATCCTTTCGAGAAGCAATGTACTGCCTGGGAAGAGCTCCAGACAGGAGCCTTAAGTTCAGATTTGAGGCCAGGTTGTGCCCTTGTTTAGCATTGGGCAGATCATTGGCCTCAGTTTCCCCATCAATGAAAATTCATGCATTGGATCAGATGGGCTTAAGACTCTTTCTAGGATCAAAAAATACTATCAAACTTTCTGAATCTGTCCATATTTTTTTTTTGAGATGGTGTCTTGCTCTGTTGCCCAGGCTGTAGTACAGTGGCACAGTCACGTCTCACTGCAGCCTCCTGGGTTCAAGCAACCTTCCTGCCTCAGCCTCCAAGTAGCTGGGACCACAGGTGCAAGACACCATGCCCAGCTAATTTTTTATTATTTGTAGAGATGGGTTTTCACCATGTAGCCCAGGCTGGTCTTGAACTCCTGGCCTCAAGGAATCCTCCCACGTTGGCCCTCCCAAAGTGCTGTGATTACAAGTGTTAGATGCCATACCTGGCCCATACCCCATTTTTATGGCAATATATTTTTTTATTTTAGTTGAAGATTTTAATCAAGGATATTACATCTTTGGGAACTTAAAGGGATTCAGCTACAAGTATCCAGAGCAAAAAATCATAAAATGAAGACATTTAGAATTAAGAGGTTAGGTCAGGCTGAGCACAGTGGCTCACACCTGTAATCCCAGCACTTTGGAAGGCCAAGGCGGGCAGATCACAAGGTCAGGAGTTTGAGACCAGCCTGGCCAACATGGTGAAATCTTGTCTCTACTAAAAATACAAAAATTAGCCAGGCATGGTAGTGCACACCTATAATCCCAGCTACATGGGAGGCTAAGGCAGGAGAATTGTTTGAACCCGGGAGGCAGAGGTTGCAGTGAGCCGAGATTGCACCACTGCACTCCAACTCTGGGTGACAGAGCAACACTCTGTCTCAGAGGGAAAAAAAAAAAAGAGATTAGATCAGATGAACTTGTTAAAATTATGAGTACCAACATTCACTCATGTCAAGATAAATTCTGACTATAATTCTCCCAACTCTTCCTTTAACTCATGACTCAGTGGGTGACAGAGTGTAGAAATTAGCACCCCCTTGCTGAAGAAATCAGATGTCCTGGAATTGGACTTCAGTGCAGCTGTTCAGAGAAAGAGAGACAGAAAGGGAGGGAGGAGACATGGACAGAGGGAGAGAAAAACAGAGGGAAGGATGGGGAGGAAAGGAAGCAGGGAAGGAAGAGAGAGGAAGGGAGGAAATAAACACTGAACAGACAACATTTGAAGAAATTTTAATTGTAGGACTGCATCTAAAAGTGAAGAATAGGGTTTGTGGACAATCTTCCAATTTAAAACCCCCTCACCAAGTTCCAGCCTAGCTGCCTTTTGCTAACTTTGTAGCCTAACTCAGTCATCCCCAAAGTGTGGAGAAAAATTTCAGAAGTTCTATATTTATTTTAACTCTTCTTTAATTTCTAATTTTGATTAGTAAAACAATACATGTTTATAATATATACATAAATAAGTATGCATGTATTGAAGGTAGAAATTCAAAATGTTTTTACTGATGGGAACTTGACTGAAACCATTTGGAGACCCATGGCCTATACAAGAAATTTGTATTCTAACAGCAAAAGGCCTCTTACCTTCACCTTGATTCCTAAAGAGTTACTTACATAAACATAATTAATAATGTGTCAATGTTAATTCTTTGAAAGAGAAATATCTCGACTTTTTCTGAGATTTTAACACAAATCCACATTCACAGAAACAATTTTTAAAATATGGAAAAACATAAAGAAGAAAAGTATCATTATATATAGCCTCAGTCCATGTTTACTAAAAAGAGATCTTCCATTTTTAAAATTTTGAGACCATTTTGAATGTTTTCCTTTCATTTACTTAACTCTTTAGGGTGCTGAAAAGTCACCCACCACTTCAGCTGACCTGAAGTCAGACAAAGCCAACTTTACATCCCAGGAGACCCAAGGGGCTGCCAAGAATCCCAAAGGCTGCAACCCATCGGGGCACACACAGTCCGTGACAACCCCTGAAACTGTGAAGGAAAGCACCAAGGAGAAATCAGGCCCCACTTCTCTGCCTCTGAGCAAACTGTTTTGGAAAAAGGTAAGTCTGATTTTCAAGCTTTAAAGAGTCGCCAGGGAGGGGATGACTTGAGAAATTATTTCTATTAGTCTAACTCTTGTACTCAACAATGTATGGAAGGTGTTTCTTCTTCTTCAAAATGACTCGACTGGCCATTGAGTTGAAGCCTTCTCATGTGATCCGAGGAAGAATGAAATGCCTGCCATGTTATAAACATGTGTTTCATGGGGAAGAAAAGGAAATGAACAAGTAGAATTCTTCATTCTTTGAATGACTTCATTTCGTGACAGAGGGTTGTGGTATTTCATGATTTCATTTTCCTTCTGAAATGGTTTATGACCCTGGCTTCTTCCTGGTCGCTTTGAGCACTGTTACCCTGGCAAGACAAACCACCTATGGGGCTCTCTATCTTCACTCCTCTGCAGCCAGACAGAATCATTCATTATGAGCCACCAGGTCTTCACTCTCCTTTTAGAAACCTAGGGTGTCCATCAGTTCGTCAGCGGGGTAAGCACACACTGTGCTCTTTGACAGGAAAAGTCAAATCACTGTCTGATTTTGTTCATCTGAGGTATGAGTGGTGCAAGGACAGGGGGAGTGGGGCTGTGTTATTTCAGATCTATTCGTTAATTATCATTGCTGAGCAAGCCCCAGCTGCTACACATGTGCAGAGCTTTTATCTGTTTCAAATTTGGCCAAAAGATGAGCAAGAAGTTGGAGATGAGGGGGTGGGTGTAATTCACAGAGCTGGAAAAATCTAACTTCATAATTTCATCGAAACATCTATTGCACTTGGCACACCACACAAAGCAGATGATGAATGTAGATGTCACTGTGGTGTCAGCTTTACTCTCTAGTCCAGAATCCAGCTAGATGCGAGACCTCTTCCTGTTTGCTTCCTGTTATATGGAAATCTTTCTTCTAGGTTCTTCCCAGAACACAGTCTTCAATATTTCGTTAAAAACTCTGGATGATGTCAGTTGACACATTCTGTTGTAATCCTTTTTCTTCATCACCCACCATTACTTATCTTAAAATATCTTTTACCAGCAATATAATAGAAGAAACAATTTCCAAGTGAGTTATATGTATGTATTGGAGACAAGCAAGAAGACTTAAGTGGCCCATATCTGAATAATTTTAGTTAAATGATTAGCATAGATTCATATGCATATTCAAGGCGTCTTAGGAAAAATAGAGCTGGCACATTAAATTTGAGATTAACGTATATTTTGCTGAAGGTGAAAGTAAGCATATTTTGTCTAACAAGGAATCTAATGAAAAGGATGGTGTTTGCATCAATAATGGTTCTGATAGTAGATAAGTAATGGTAAATTTGGATTCTTCAAGAAGCAGACACTGAGACAGAATTGATATGCAAGAGATTTATTGGAGGAAGATGTCTGTGAAGGAGAAGGAGGAGTGACAGGACTAGGTAGAGAGAGCCTTCAGACTACAGAGAGCTCTGACCATCTGGGAAAAAAGAGCAAGAAGGAAGGAGGAGTGGGTGGGGAAAACCCCAAACTGAGGGTGGTGCTAAGAAAGCATGGGAAGAAAAGCCAGATACAGGTGAAGGGGAGGAAAGCAGCAAATCACACTGCCACGTGTGTACCTATGCAACAATCTTGCATGTTCTTCACATGTACCCCAAAACATAAAATACAATAAAAATTTTAAAAAATATAAAATAAAATAAAATCCTGGCCAAGCCAATGGAGAATCGTAGAGTACCGATTGCCCATTCTGGGAGGTCCGCGTAGACAGGAATGAATGGCCCAGGACTCCTGTCATTCCCAGTTGGTAGGAGCCTCCAGGGAGAGGAGTGGAAGCTGACGTCATGACAGGTGGGGCTGTCTTTCTTGTGGGAATCTGAGCAGCACACTTCCATGGCTGCTACAGATGATACAATATGGCAAAAACCATATAGGTGGTGTGCCAGTGGCTGAAGTTTGAGGAACACTGACATAAGAGCTGAATGTTTGGAATCAGACAGATCTGACTTTGAGTCTCAGTTCGTCTCTTTGAGCTTTTGTTTCCTCACTTGTAAGATGCAAATTATAATAGTACCTATGTCACACAAATGAAGTAAGGATTCAGTGAAATAATACCGGTAAAACCTCCAACACTGGACCTTGTACAAAAGTGCTGATTGAACAATTACTGTCACCTCTCATCTATTTCCTCTGTGCTCAGAAGGGTCGAAGAACTAACTGTGCCGACTGCTTTATCTTTCTGTACTGTCCAGTTTGTGAAGGCTGCTAAACTATTGCCTCAAGGGTTTATTTAATGTTTTGAATCTACAAGAGATACAGTGGTTCTTCTTTGAAGTTTAAGCTATTCTGTTGAGAAACAAAGTCAGGACAACTTGACATTCATCTCCCTAATGATAGAATTTCAGTTATTTCAGTGTCACTGTCTTTTGGGTCACTATTTAGCTTTATTTAGTCGGTCATTAAAAATATGAAGTTCAAAGAATTCAAAAACCAAATCCCCTGTGTCTCTCCTTGCACCCAATCAGAAGAAACGGCTCTACAGGGAAGTTTTACTTATTCAACAATATTTTAATTACTTTCTTTGTGCTAAGCTGTTTTGTGCTAAATAGTTTGTGCTAAATATTAGGCATTGAAAAAGTAGCACTAAACAAATGCCTGCCCTTTCCTAGCTTATATTCTTGTAAGAAAGTTTATATTCTAGTAGAAAACAAAATGAGGACCTTTGTTTTCTTTTCTTTAAATTACGAAGACTATGATTATAAAATCACCCTTGTAAAATTTTGAAGAGTTTTGAAAAATACAAAGGGAAATGCTAGGAAATTCTCACATTTTCTTATATTTTCACTGATAACTAACCCTAACCTCTCTTTCTTCTCTCTCTTTTAGTTGAAAAGCTCTCAAACATATCAATTTTAAAGTTTAGAAGCCTGTGGTTATGGACAGCAGAAATGAATTTTTCCCAGAAGGGGCTATGGATATGAAATATAAGTGGTTTTGATTTATAGTCTTTATTGCTAGAGTAGTTCTTATAAAATATAAAAATACCTTTAAGGAAACTAATTTCAAATTATGTTGTACTTTCAAAAACGTGTTTAAAACGCAGTTAACTGGAGTAAATATGCTCTTTATTGTTCTAGGTAAATTGGGTTGCCACTTGCTCTGTGACCTTACATAAATTATTTACACTATTTGAGCTTCTTTTTCCTCATTTGTTGAATAAGAGGGTTGGGATACACAACCTTGATAATTCTTTGTATGGCAAGGCTTACATGGCAGAATCAGAAAGGTTGAGCTGTATCCCTGGGCAAATTGCTTGACGACTCAAAGACCACCCACCCTTCTTATCTGTAAAATAAGGACTGTGTTTTTCTCACAGTGTTGTTGTAAGAAACCATTAATTGTACATATAAAGCACCTAATATATAATATGTGTTTAGTGAATGATGTCATCGTTTCTTCAAGTATGAACAACCAGTGGTCATGACTGAACACCCACATGTGGCTTCTGGTGTCAACACCACCCTAAGTACAAAACAAGTATAAAACTCATTTGCTGGCTGGGCACATTGGGTCACGTCTGTAATCCCAGCACCTTGGGAGGCTGAGGTGGGTGGATTACCTGAGATCAGGAGTTCAGGACCAGCCTAACCAACATGGTGAAACCCATCTCTACTAAAAATACAAAATTAGCTGGGTGTGGTGGCACATGCCTGTAATCCCAGTTACTTGGGAGGCTAAGGCAGGAGAATCGCTTGAACCCAGGAAGCGGAGGTTGCAGTGAGCCAAGATCGCGCCATTGCACTCCAGCCTCAGCAATAAGAGAGAAACTCCGTCTGAAAAAAAAAAAAAAACTCTTGCTATCATCAAAAGCCTTGAAATCCATTTGGAGGAACATGATATATATACATACACACACACATCCATGTGTATTTGTAATTAATAATTGATATATTTGGAATATCTTCAAAGTAGCCCCTTTTCTGCTTTTCTTTGGGGGAGACAAAGAGTGGGGTGGGAAAAGAATGTGAGCTCTGAAGCCAGAGAGACATTATCAAATCTCAGTTCTGACCATTACTGGCTGCTTGAATCTTAGCCTCAGTTTCTTCAGTTATAAAATTGGCCGATGACATCCATCTTTCATGTTCATTGGGAGGACTGAATTAAAAAAGAATGCCAAATGAGTGATATGCAGTGACTTGTAACCCCCTTCTAAAACAATGAAATTTGCAATTTAGTGTTACTCTGGAGTACAAGTAACAAATGCTATGGGTGTTTAGAAGAGGGAGCAATCAGTGTAGGTCAAAATAGACTTAAGAACTTAAAAAAATTATCTAAATCATTTGGGCGATTTGTTTCAAATACAGATTTTTAACACCTTCCCATGGGGATTCTGGTTAAGAAAGTCTGGGCATATGTCTAGACAATTATGGAAGCACTTGAAAGATGGGCTGACCAATCTGGGCTTAATAGAAAATGTCTGAGGGCTACTGTGAAATTAATGAGCTCAGAAGAGCTGTCACATGATCAAAATGATGCTTATAGAAAACCCACTGGGAACAGGGCAAATGCTGGCTTAAGTGTTACCATATGAAAGTCTTTTAAAGAAACTTTAAGAATTGGATTTGCTCTTTAAAGGAAGCTCTGTTATTCTAGTTTCTATGGATACATTATCTGCTGTTTAGCTCCCTATTCTTAGCAACATAAATGTCCAAACAGGATCCTGTAGATTTTAAACTAGATTTTTATTATCATTGTTAATGAGGCTGGACTATTTTTAGTTTCACCAGATAGTAGCCAGATGTCTGGTTCATTCCAAAAGACTAAGAGTGATTCTGCTTTTAGGATTTGAAGGAGAATCACCCTCTGTATGTTTTCTAATGGTCCTGGGAAGCTTAAGGACCTGATAAACCCCTCTCGGTCTGCAGAGATTGAACCACACTTTCCTGTTTTTTTGTTTTTTTTTTGGAGATGGAGTCTCACTCTGTCCCCCAGGCTGCTGGAGTGCAGTGTGTAATCTTGGCTCACTGCAACCTCTGCCTCCTGGATTCAAGCAATTCTCCTGCCTCAGTCTCCTGAGTAGCTGGGATTACAGGCATGTACCACCATGTCCGGCTAATTTTTTGTATTTTTAGTACAAACGGAGTTTCACTGTGTTAGCCAGGATGGTCTCGATCTCCTGACCTTGTGATCCACCGCCTCAGCCTCCCAAAGTGCTGAGATTACAGGCATGAGCCACCACACCCAGCCTGAACTGCATTTTCAAATCATTCTGTCCTCTTCTCATTTACACTGAAGTGAGCCACTTCGTCACCAATGCTGTCCAGTTCTTCTTGTCTCTACAATTCCCTTCCTGAGCTCATTCCCAATGTGGAAGAATCAAGTCATTTTTTCTCCTCTTCCGAGATCGCCCACCACAACGTACTCACTGGCAGTAGAAAATAATGAGTTGAAAAATGATAATCCTGGTTCCATAGCTCATAGGCTTCCTGTTATATAGAGAACATACAGAAAGAAGGGAGAAGTTGCCTTCATTTGTCTTTATGAATGAGCATGGAAACCATGCTCAATACAAATAGAAATTAAATGTGAGATCCAGGCTTTGCTCAAAGAACTGATTCAAAGAGGATGCTATAATACGTCAGTCAGCTTTCAAGGAGAGTAGAGACATACTTCAAGCCCCAAAGGCAAGTGTGATGCTCAAGTAAGAGCAAAACTTTAATAGACATTCCAGTAGAGCCCTAGAAATTAAAGGAGATTGGTTTCCATTTGGAATACTAGCTTGGAATACAACATAAAACACTTAACTCACTGTTTGACTATCATAGCCTAAGAGTTGCCCTATAATGTGAGCTGTCATCATCTTTATTAGCATTACTATTTTTTTCAGCTCTGTGCAGTTGCATCTACTGCATGCTAATAAGCTGGAGGAATGTGAGCCAACAAAGAATATTTATTAAGGAACAAAACATACTACAAGGAGCTGTCTTTGGGAAGGCCTCTGGAATCTGGCCTCGGCCCTGTTTATTCAAAAATTTTATCTATTAACTTGGACAACCAATGACCAAGTTAAAAGAACATTTATCAAGTTTACAAGCTGGGTGGGTTCACTAATGCAGTCCAAAATTAAACAATATAAATCTCAAAATAATGACACAATGGGCTAAAGTTAGAATGACCTAGAATTTTTTATTTTCAAAGGTCCACATGCCACTCTGTTATGGTACTTGGGTCATCAGGATTTTAACTGAGACCCACATATTCCCCTACTCCATTCCAACTTTGGAACCTAATATAACCTATTAGTTAGTAGTGTTAAACATGTCTGTTTATAAGGGGTTCAGTAGCACACATACAACTGGCCTAAGCAGACTTAAGGACATTTCAAAAGCAACATAGAATTAGTCCAGAAAAGTCCTAAATAGGGCTAGTAGACCTAGCCAATGTCACTTTTCCCAGCATTTTTTAAAAATTGCTACTGTTAATTGAAAATATACCATGTGCAGGTACTGTGCTAAGTGCTTTACATGAACAAAATAAATAGCAATTTTCATAGAATGCTGAACATTAGTGAACCCGTGCCCACACACATCCTGTCTGAATAGTTCCAGGAATCCAAGATAGGTGATCATGAATCAGCCTGGGCTGCCATATGTCCCAACTAGGTGGTCACCCCCAAGCCACATCACTGCCACCACCACAGCCACCAAGGAGATGATCCATGCCAATTTATTCCACCCATCACTACTGTTGGGATTCCCAAGCCCACCAGAGTTCACCTGTCTCTTGCACAGCAGCAGGCAGAAAACTTTCTCCTTCCATGCTATGCTCAGCTCTGGAAGGAGAATCCCCCTAGAGCTGCTTGGGGCCCAGAGTGACCCCATTTGGTAAGACTCATCCATATAGCCTTTTTTCTCCCCATTACACACCCAATTCAAGATTAGCTGAGCTAAACTAAGTTGTTCTACCAGTCACCAGTAGCCTACCTAGAACCACTATTTCCCACAAACCCTGGAGGTTGCTGATTCTGGAGTTCTTCTTTCTCCTGGTAAATTCTCTTTAGGTCCAATTCTTGAAACCTTTATTTTTGCTCTACTTCAATACCTTCTGGCTTGTAGGAAAGCCTATAGACAACTGTAGCCTAATTACAGACATGGTTCAAGTTGTTCTTGCCCATCCCCCATATACATACCTTCCAGGATCTCCAACTCCCATGTAAATGAGGATCTTCATGTAAGTACAAAGAGGAACTGTGTGGGTTTGACTCCAGCAACCAGGCGTCAGTGAGTCACAGCTGTGCTTCAGCCATGATTTTCCCTACACAGGCTTTATTTTATTTTTTTTCCTTAAAACAACCCTATGATTGGTAGATAGTCTAACAGTCAAACTTTGGGTAAGTGAACTGAGATGCAGAGAAGTATGATTAACTTGCCCAAGATTGCTTAGCTGAAACACTAAATTTGTACTTGATTGCACAGTGGTGCTCTAGACTTGAGTTCTGAGCAGATTTTCTTTTACATACGTCAAACACTAAAGGGGGATCAGAACCTGACCTCTTCTTATACATTTTTAAATTCTTATAGTAACTGGATTTTTCAACAAATGCTGACAGAAGGCTACACTTGCAGGCCAGTGTGTATAAGAATAGTTCAAAATGATTTAGGATGGCTCTTGAACACAATCTGATGTTGATATGACCTTTACTGTAATGATAAGGCATTTCTTTTAAAATGTATTTACTTAAAAAAGTAAAATATACTTAAGTAAAAATATTAAGTAAAAATGTATTTAAGTAAAAAGAGAGTCAGTTTAAAGGAAAACATCAAATAAATAGAGGTGGTCAAGAATTAGAACATGGTATGAAAATCACTGAAGTTTGAGAGATGCTCAACTGGATTAGTTCCCAAAATGAGTGCTTTGCTAAGTAGTCTGACTTTAAAAATATAAAATAGCAATTCCTTTTAAAACAGACAATATTTATAATGCCAGATTTAAAGCATCAGAAAGATGTGAAGGTCTGAAACCATAAAGAAGATTTTTAAGATCTGTTCAGAAGCAGCCCCTTCTATTCCTCACCATCACCTGCACTGGTGATGGAAGGTACACCAAGTTCCCAGTTGCTTCTGAAATACAGTGAGCAATGAACAGCCAGAAATTTTCTAGACACAGGCAATCAAAGATAAAAACTAGTCTTGTTACAATAAACTGGGACAGGAAAAGGGGTATGAAAACCTAGAAGTGTTGTTCTTAAATAGTGGAGGGGTTTCTTGGTATAATACGGACAATATATTGATTCTTAAAACTTTTTTGGGTTGGTCTTGAGGAGGTCTGGCTTTAAGGATATCATTTTATTCATTACTTATTAATAGTATTAACTAGTGTCTGACTAATCTCAGAGAAAAGGGATGCAGTTTCAAGAAAGTATCTGATATGGTTTGGCTGTGTCCCCACCCAAATCTCATCTCTAACTGTAATCCCCATAATCCCCAGGTGTCAAAGGAGGGACCTGATAGGAGGTGATTGGATCATGAGGGCAGGTCTCTTGATAGTGAGTGAGTTTTCACCAGATCTGATGGCTTTATAAGGGGCTCTTTTCCCTTCACTCTCCCTTGCCTGCTGCCATGTAAGATGTGCCTGTTTCCCCTTCCACCATGATTGTAAGTTTCCTGAGGCCTCCCCAGCCATATGGAACTGAGAGTCAATTAAACTTCTTTCCTTTATAAATTACCCAGTCTCAGGTAGTATCTTTATAGAAGCATAAAAACGGACTAATACAGCAACACTATTGCTAATTTCTTCTGAACACACTACAATTTCCTGATCATCAGAAGCTTCCAGAAATTTGACAATCCCTTTTAGGGACAATTTTGTGCCCAGAGAAACTTCACTATGGGAAGAAGATAAATAGAAATAAATTATGCAGTATGAAGATCCCATCTAGAGAGATAGTAAGTCTGTATGTGAAGAAAGAAGTTCACATAATTATCGAAAAAATGTGCTTCTGACCCTTGAAGTCATCATAGCAGGGGTAAATTTGCTTTTAGATGTAAAATAAATGCATTAGAACCATTTCCACCACTTTCTAGCTGTTTAACTGGAACAAGTGGCTGCACCTTTCTGTACCTCTTACTTCTTACTCAAATCAGAGCATGTATTTTTATTATTGTTATCATTGTTACCATTTGGGGGTGCTTTCAGTAAGATGATATATAATGCAAGATGCCTAATGCAGAAGATATATTTGTAAATATCACTTCCTGTCTTCCCCTCCCCCTGGATGTCTTAAAGAAAAAAAAAATAGGACTTAGTAACAAAATAGATATAGACAGAGCTCTTAACTTGTAATCCAAGAGGAGAAACACAGAAGGTCTGAATCCTGAAACTATTTGCAAAGTATATTGTTTATGTTCATTTTTCTGGGAGGAGACTCCAGATCTATCAAATGAGTCTCAGAGTGGTCTGTAGCATCCACCCCCATCCCTCCAGAAGTTTAAAACCCCCAAAAGAAAGATGCAAAAATGAACTCCAGAGTTGGCTAACTGATAGAATGATTGTGGCTTTGGCCTTTGACAGAATCAGGATAACTCCTATCCCACTTGGGGCAGAACTGTATATGCCAGAATTAATCCAGGGAGTAAATTGGTGTTTGAACGTGGATGTGTAGGACTGCAGCTCTCCAGCCTTCCACAGAAGTGTTTTAGTCAAGTTGAACTTTGGCCTGATTAACTTGGCCTAGACTGAGGGCTGATGAAAGCAGTGGCCCCTGCTGCTGACCCCTGTGCTATGGTCAGTATAG
Organism: Cacajao melanocephalus; assembly: GCA_963573385.1. Taxonomy (NCBI): domain Eukaryota; kingdom Metazoa; phylum Chordata; class Mammalia; order Primates; family Pitheciidae; genus Cacajao; species Cacajao melanocephalus. The sequence goes on from CAUYLG010054385.1 coordinate 29,642, forward strand.
AGCTTGGACCCTGCTTATTGTATTACAAAGCCTACTTGCTCAAAAGGACCATCGAAAGAGTTTCTCTGAAGTTATTACCAGAATTTTCCTGAGCAGCATCTTTGTTTTTACCTAACAGTGACTCTGTATGGAATGATTAATTGCATTTCTCTCTTTTCATCAGCTACTAGAAAATACAAAGCCAAGTACATTGCTTACCTGCAGAAGTTCGTGTTTTCTGCTTGCTCCATTTGTATCCTGGCTGCATCTGTGTTTTAATTTTCTCTTTGTTGCATTTTAAAATATATAACAATTTATATATACCGTTTTCATTTTTGTAAGTCTCCTTCAAGGTCTTTTTAGAACGAGGTGTACATAGGCAATTCAATGTCCTCGAATGCACCACAGGACTGTGAGCCCAACTAACCCTTTGCTTTTATGTAACAATTTTTTGGGTAACCTTTTAACTCTCACTTTTGTTTTTATCTTCCTTTAGTCAGTTAAAGAGGACACAGTCCCCACAGGTGCAGAGGAGAATGTAAGTTACACATTCTACAGCAGAATCATTCCATTCTCATCTTCCGCCATGTTGGACAACTGGGCATTTTCACCTCTGGGATCCTGTGTTCTTGCATGCTGCCAGAGTAATTCGTTTGTTGTAGACTCTTTTACCCCATCATGTGTTTAGGGACTCATGGAGGATAACATTGGATGAGTTTTTGTAACTCTCATTGAATCAGTGCAAAATAAATGCAAAATCAGAGCACATATTTTTATCGCTGTTATCAGTCAGGGCTGAAAGAGTCTACTACACGTAAGAACAGCCTTGCACTTCTTTGAGGGATAATGATGCTCCATCTTCTGCTTCATTCCTCCTTGACTGCTCATTCACTCTTATTTCCATGGTGATCCAGTTTCTTACTAACTTTGGGTGGTACCCAGGAGAGGGAGTTGCATGAGGCATGAGAACATCTTGCAGCAATAGATGCTGAGAATGTCAGTCTCAGGTTAGAGAGCTGACTCCATGGATCTACCTCTGAGATAAAGATGTTCAGCCTCACTGTTTTCCTGCCTTTTAATCTCTTAGAAAAATTGTCAAAATTTTCAAGACAGTACATTTGTCTCTGAAAGGGATGGTGCTATATAAAACACCACAAAAACATATCTTCCAGAAAGATTAATAAATTGGCCTAGTGAGTTTCAGACCCAAAACAATAGCTCTCGGCCCTGAAAGAAGTACAATTTTTGGAAAATTTTTATAAGTAGAGATAAATGAATTCACAGCTCCTTAAAATAGAAACTGAACATTATCATTTTGCCAAAGCAAAATATGTTTGTCTTGTTCTGGATGTCCCTTATTTACTTGCATAAAAAGGGCATGTGTTTTTATTTTCATTTAGTTATGGGAACTGAATAGATGTTGAACATCTAAACACATTCCTGAAGTGTTGTCTGTGATGCAGAATAAAAATTAGAATGGCTATGTTATGGTCCTTGTTAGAAGAAAAACCTTGAAATCTGTTTGGTTTGGTTTTCCTTCCTTCCTTCCTTCCTTCCTTCCTTCTTTCCTTCCTTCCTTCCTTCCTTCCTTCTTTCCTTCCTTCCTTCCTTCCTTCCTTTCCTTCCTTCCTTCCTTTCCTTCCTTCCTTCCTTCCTTCCCTTCCTTCCTTTCTTCTTTCCTTCCTTCCTTCCCTTTCTTCTTTCCTTCCTTCCTTCCCTTTCTTCCTTCCTTCCCTTCCTTCCTTTCTTCTTTCCTTCCTTCCTTCCCTTTCTTCCTTCCTTCCCTACCTTCCTTTCTTTCCTTCCTTCCTTCCCTTCCTTCCTTCCTTCCCTTCCTTCCTTTCTTCTTTCCTTCCTTCCTTCCTTCCTTTCTTCTTTCCTTCCTTCCCTTTCTTCTTTCAGGTCTCTCATAATTCCAGAAAGTTCTCAGGCATTACTGGCTATTTTCTAGCAAGTCAGAGTTTCTATTCCAGCAACCTACAAGAAGGGACTCCTCAAGGCTTCTTCCCATGAACTTTACATTTAAAAGCTGCCCATAAAATCTGTAGCATCTGTTAGCTTTCAGGTCCTGAATTTTCTAAAGAAAAACATTTTGGATGTGCATGTATAGTTGCTTGTTTAAGCAACCCTGTGTTTCCCGCAGCTCAGGTGCTAAAATGCAGGGTTAATCTCTAACAGGCAAACAGAAGGTATTCCATTTGCTAGCGCAAAGTTTTTAATAGAAATATAAACAGGATTAAAAGTTAAATTATTGACACCAAGCAATAACACAAAAACAGGGACATAAAAGGAGGCAAAATATTTGTTAAATAAAATAAAGAAACATTATTAAAATTGCTTTAAATGACTTAATCCTGCAAATGACATTTTGATTTTTAAGGCTCAGTATTTCCTCCTCTTTTCTGTTTTAGTTCTATTTTTGTTTTGAGACAGAGTTTTGCTCTTGTCACCTAGGCTAGAGTTCAGCACCATGATCTCCGCTCACTGCAACCTCTACTTCCCAGTTTCACGTGATTCTCCTGCCTCAGCCTCTTGAGTAGCTGAGATTACTCATGAGGCATGTGCCACCATGCCTGGCTAATTTTTGTATTTTTAGTAGAGACAGGGTTTCACCATCTTGGCCAGGATGGCCTCAAACTCCTGACCTCAAGTGATCCCCCCGCCTCGGCCTCCCAAAGTGCTGGAATTACAGGAGTGAGCCTCTGATCCCGGCATCAATATTTCATCTTCTGATAGCCTATCACTTGGAGGGAATGAGGCTGATGGTTGTGACATTGATCCCATCCTCTCCAGGCTATGCCACCTCTTGAGCCTCAGTTTACTCATCTGTCAAATGGTGATAATAATATCATCTACACTTTATGGTTCTTGTGAGAATTAAATGAGATAATACCTATAATGTGCTTACTTCAGAGCCTGAAATGGAGAAAGTCAATAAATTTAGGGATCAGCAAACTATAGCTCATGAACCAAATACAGCCTACAAGCTAAAAATGATGTTTACATTCTTGAATGGTTGAAAAAAATTAAAAGAATATTTTATGATGTGCAGTCAAAATTCAAATTCAGTGTCAAGAAATAAAGTATTATTAGAACACAGCCATGCTCATTCCTTTACATATCATCTATGGCTGCTTTGTTGCTAGGCAGTGGAGTTGAATAGTTTCAATAGAGACACTGATTGGCAAGACCTTTGCAGGAAAAGTTTGCCACCTTCTGCAGTAATTGTTAGCAAATTAGCAAATAAGAGGCAACATGGTCAGTGAGCATGTCCCAGTAATCAGTGGTTATATTTCCTAGTGAAATGATACAGCTTACAGCCGACTCAGTGTCCATGCCGATTGAAGGAATATATAAAACAGAGTTAGTTTTAATTTCCTCCTGCCAAATAACAGAGAAGGCATTAGTCAAAACAATGTATAGTACTCTACACCTTCACAACAGGACAATTAGATGTGATTAACCATATTACAAGAGTGCTTAAAATAGAGACTTCTGGCTAAAATGTGGTTGAGATTATTCTTTAAAATTTCTCTACCTACAGCTTTCCAGAACCAATCTATCAACCAATGCAAGGCCCACTTGTATTTAAAAAAAAAAAAAAAAAAAAAAAAAATGACAGTGTGTTGTCAAAATTTCTCAAATTTTTTCGCAGAAAGAAAAAATAAGGCTTTGAAGCCTGTGGAAGTTTAGTCCTTTTCCTAGAATGTGCTTCTGCTTCTACCAGAAATAAATCTATTTTAACTCTTGAAATGATAGAATCTTTCAGTTGTAATTAACAAATGTTTTGGTCATTGGTTAATTGAGTTAATGTTCTAACTGATGAAAAAAAAATTATTTCCTTCCAATAACCTTTAAGACCAAGAAAACAGGTACTTCTGTTGTTTATCTCTCTTAATAAGTAATCTCTCAGTTGCAAGTGAAAGAAAACCCAATTCAACCTACATTAGAAATAAAGTGGCCTTTATTGGCTCTCATCACTAGAAAGTTAAATTGGTTTCAAATAAAGTTTAATTCAGGGCTCTCCCTGGGTTCAGCCTTCTTGGCCTGTCTACATTTTCAGCTTTCTAACATCACATCACTCAGTCCAAAGTAAAGAAGCTGTTTGTCAAGTAGCAACCCTACATGTCCTGGAATTTCTTTGTTTCATTGACTGAAATGCATTCCCATGCTATATTAGTCAGCTTTTGCCAGGTTATGTTGCAGTAACAACCAAGTCCCAAATTTCAGTGCTTCTCAATAGCAAAGAAGCTTTTTTTGTTGTTTTGTTTGTTTGTTTTTTGTTTTTTCCTCACTGATGCTACAAGCCAGCTATCAGTTGGCTTTGGCTATCCCATGTGACCTCTTCCTGCTAAAATCAGTAGGGAAACAGCAGTCCCTTCATTAAGGACATGCAGTTCTTGTTGCAGAGAAAAAATAACAGCAGGGGTAAATCATGCAATGGCTTCTAAAGCTTCTGCTCAGGCATGGCATGTGTCATATCTACCCATGTTCCATTCACTAAAGCAAGTCACACATCAATGGGCACAGGGCGTAACTCATTTACAGGAAGACAGAGTAAATAATTGGAGAAATAGTGCAATCTGCTGCATGCCATGCTGTCTTTTTTTTTTTTTTTTTTTTTTGAGACGAAGTCTCTCTCTGTCACCCAGGCTGGAGCTCGATCTTGGTTCACTGCAACCTCCGCCTCCTGGGTTCAAGCGAGTCTTCTGCCTCAGCCTCCCAGGTAGCTAGGACTACAGGTGCACACCACCATGCCTGGCTAATTTTTGTATTTTTGGTAGAGACGGGGTTTCACCATATTGGCCAGATTGGTCTCGAACTCCTGACCGTGTGATCTGCCCACCTCAGTCTCCCAAAATGCTGGAATTACAGCGTGAGCCACCGTGCCCAGCTGCATAGTGTCATTTCTAAGCCAACACGGTAGAGAAGCTCGACCGTGTTGATTGGTTTAGACCTTTTCCATTGGCTTCATCCAAATTACATAGCCTTGAAGTTAGGAAAGATCGTTCCCCTAAAGCAACATTAGAGTGTGTACACAGATGAGAGAATAGTTACTGAGTAGGAAAAAAAAATCTCTAGAAGGTCTTTGTAACCAATCACATTAAAAATCCAATCAAAATAATCTTTTAAATATTCTAAAATAAAAAGCTTTAATATTAATACTATGTTGTGCATAAAGTTTAAATGGAGGAAATCTATTTTGCTATAAATCAATTTCCAAAAGCCACAGCTCTACTAAAAACTGTATAACCAAATTCCAAGAATAAGTGTAGTATAAAATTTGAGGCAAAAAGGGAAACCCTTCACTGAAATGTATGTTGTCAATATTAAATGTACCAGTCATCTTCATGCAATGCCTACCATATCCCCTACAGAAATCAAGCAGGGGGGATTTAATTCTAAAACATAGCACACATCTGATTTTAATTATGTCCATTCATGATACCCAAAATTAAAATGTGCAGATGCAGTCATATATTCTAAATAGGAAACAACTTTTTCCAAAGCCCTGGCCTGGGAGAAATTTGGGAAATTATCCAAATAAAAATTGAATTCTTATGTTTGTATATGCAAATCAGATCCTTACTTAGCCCAGATTGTTCTGGATTTCCACACTGGATGTCAGTGAAGTTTCCTTGGCTACTAAAAGCCAACTTCTTGGCCTGACTTCAAAGTTAGTGGAAGTCTCCAGAAGTACTATATTTTCTTACCTACTGCAATAGTTGTGTTCTGGAGAATGGACTTGTGGCCCAGGATTTATGAGTTATTATCTCTTAGCATTTGGAAAGGCTCAGCAAGGGAATCATTGACATCTAAATAGAATTGATTTACAGAGTTATTGCCATACAATCTGATCATTTTATTTCTGAATAATTTTTCCTCCAGGTCTTTGCACACACAAAAATAACTCACTGCCTCAAAGACAGAATACTTCTGAACCCAAACTCTTCCTTATCTACTTAAGGGCCATTTTCTATTTCTCCACTCTTCTACCCTTACAAAGTTGCCAACTTTGTACCCCCAAAGTATTTGATCATGATTAGTCTAAATTAGTAATCTCATCTTCTTCACTAATAAGTTGCCTGGGGGTAAGGATGTCCCCTAGCTCCTACCAGTGAAATTTAGGTACCCTGAGGTAGGGGATCAAAATACAGATGTTTATTTGGAGCAAGTCTTTGGCTGTGAACTTCCTTCCTTCTCAGAACATTGGATTGAGGATGTGATATCTGGAATTGTGGCAGCTATTTTATTACCATGAGGTAACAAATAAAAGGATGAAAATTTAGCATGCCAAGAACAGTGGAGCCAAGAACAGAAAGAGCCAAAGTTCTTAGAGATATTGTAAAGCCATTGAACCAACCCCAGAATTTCTTGTTCTGTGTTTTCATTGGTTAAGCCACTATTAGACACATTCAGTTACTGCAGAAAATGCCATCCTCATTGTAATGCCTATTCACTTGTGGTGAGCCTTTGGCCAAGTCATTCAATTATTCACTCTTTATCTATAGAATAGGGATAATGTTATGTTTCCTAAGATGTCAGACTATTTCTTGATGCTATTTATAAAAAATATTAAACACCCTGTACAACACCAGGCATAGTAAGAAGTAGCTATTAATTAATGTAATCATCTCTAAATAATGGATATGTACATGGTACATAATCCAGATAATTCATGCTCATGGAGTAAATAGCTCTAACATTAACACAAATAACAGCCACTAGCATTAATTGAGGGCATGGTGCTAAGAACTTGACGTGTATTGCCTGATTTAATATGTAGACAACTTTCTGATATGTATACGATCCCCACCAAGAACAGAGAAGACGAAAGCATGGAGATACAGAGCACTGAGCTTAGGTTAGCACACCCATAAGGGGTACAGATGTGACTCAGAGCCCAGCAGGGTGTTCTGGAGCGCATCCTCTATAACCACGAGTTAGACTGCCTACATTTCAGGCTCACCTGAAGGGCTCTTGTGGCTCATGCTTATTTTTTAGAAATGCAATTGAATTAAATCAGTCCAAGATGTGGAAATCCATGTCCACGCTCTATTGTCATTCTCAGTCTCTGAAATGGCTCCAGTCTCCACCTGGTTTCTTAAAGATAGATTGGGGAGGGATAACAAGGGGAGAAATGCCAGATATAGGTGATGGGGAGGAAGGCAGCAAACCACATTGCCATGTATGTACCTATGCAACAATCCTGCATGTTCTTCACATGTGCCCCAAAACTGAAAACGCAATAAAATATAAAAATAAAATTAAAAAAAGAAGAAACAACTGGACAAAAAAAAAAAAAGATTGGTGTCCAAAACCAGCAACCCAGCAGCAGACCCCTCCTCACAGATAGGTTTTGTTTGGCCAATCCAGCGTTTTTAATCTTTTAACATCTTTAGATGGAAAAACTTGACTCTAGTTTGTCATCATCCCTGTCACTCCTTTTTGTCAAGTCTGGTCAATCCGTGCTGATATTCTCTGCCTTGCCTCCTGGGGACTTTTGAGTTTATAACTCCCCAGTTTCCATTTTTGTTTACAAAAAAGAAAATACTAGAAATTGTGTCAATACCTTAAGAAATTTAATTTAGCTTAAGAAATAAGATTTAGTTGCCAAATGTTGGGGTGTTTTCCATGCTGATTTATGGATGGGCAATTTCCTGAATCAGGTGACAAGACAGAGACCAAGGGTTCTTCCCAACTTGGAAAATTTAGGTCATTTGCAAACCAATGGTATATTCTGTATGAAGGGAAAGAAAACAGTTTCTTAGCAGACCATATTTTTGGAAATAACTAAGTCCCCTTCCCCTACACCCTGACACCAAGAACAAGGCTCCAAGGAAGCTGGGGGTCTGGCCCAGCAAAGACAAATGGGAAAAAGCCTTTGACTCTACGGTACTTTCCAGGGAGGCAGGAGACGAAAACCATGCCATTTGAAGGGCCAGATTGTAAATATTTCAGGCTTCATAGGCCATTTGTGGTCTCCGCCCCAAATATTTTATCTTTTTAAAATATTTCTTCCAACCCTTTAAGTACGTAAAATCCATCAGGCATGGTGGCATGTGCTGATAGTCTCAGCTACTTGGGAGGCCAAGGTCGGGGGGGATCACTTGAGCCCAGGAGTTGAAAGCCAGCCGGGGCAACATACTGAGACCTCATTTCTTAAATAAATAAACAAAACTAAAAGGTAAAGACCACCCTTAGCCCAAGAGCCATACAGAAACAGGCACCGAGCTGAAGTTGGTAGTATTTTGCCAGCCTCTGCCTGAGGAAACAAAGGAAATGATAAAACCCTCTCTTGGCCAATTCACTCTGTCCTGTTGCAGGGAGCAACACAAATGCAGAAACTGTCCCAGAGGTGACTGGGGCCCTGCACAAATGGAGTGAGGCACTGCAAAAGAACACAAGTTGGAGCAGAGTGTGGTAGATGGCCCTTCCATCCAAGCCCCCACAGACACTCAGAGGCAGAGGACACCAAGCTCCCTAGGAACCACGCCCAGGGCCGTGAACAGCTTAGCCATCATTTTCTTGCCAAGTTCGTTTTTCTTCTGAAAGCATAAACTTCACTTAAGTGAAATGGCAAATGACTGGTCGGGGGGAAAATTAGATATCACTTAATGAGGAAGGTGAGTGGATTAAATTGAGTGGTTTTTACACTCTCCTTTCTACAAAGAGGACAGTTTCTTCACAGTTGCAGGGGAACTGGAAAGAGAACTGGAAGCTGTCATGGTTACCGTCTCTACGGTTGGAGTCTTAAGAAAATGTTTGTTCCTGATTTCTACACAGGCCAAGTGTAATTCACCTTGGCGGCAGATTAAGGAGGTGGGCTTACTAGAATGGAATGGGTGCTGGGCATGCTCCGAAGAACAGTCCCCAAAAAGAACATCCTACCTGTCCCTCCCCTTGGGGAAAGGATTCTGCCACTTCCATGTCAATGTGACAGTTGCTTGGAACTTGATGTGTTGTACAACATAAGCATTACTTCTCCAAGATGTGTCTGTCTAGAAATGGTCATAGATTCAAAACTGTAGCTACTATGTGGTCAGGGGGGCAACAAGGACCCCACTTTGTAAAACATGTTTTGGGGGAATGTTTTGTTTTTCATTTTCTTATTACCTGGCAAAATAATCCAGGTGGTGTGTGAATCACCAGTAGAGATTGTAAAGTCCGAGGAAGTAGAATCAGCCTTACAAACAGTGGACCTCAGCGAAGGAGATGCGACACCTGAACCCACAGAAGTCAAACTCAAAAGAGAAGAAAGCAAACCAAGGACTTCTCTGATGGCGTTGCTCAGACAAATGGTAAGCCACTTACTTCCAGTGTAGGAAACCTAAAGTACCTAAAGTGGCTTCTGGGAACAATGGACTCATGCCACAGGTAGTGGGAGACATAACTCTAGACAGTATGTATGGAATATGAGTGGAATATGAATTGTGTAGTGAGAACATTCCCTTTTTTCCTTCTGACTCAATCATACAGAAAGTCTCCGTTTATCGCTAATATTCTTTAACCCTTCTTTAATGCCTGCTAACTCTTTCTAACAAAAAAGAACTGGCCTTGGGTTCAAGGGTTTTTTTATTTCAATAGTTTTGCGGGTACAGGTGGTTTCTGGTTACATGGATTAGTTCTTTAGTGGTGATTTCTGAGACTTTGTGCACCTGTCACCTGAGCAATGTACACTGTAGCCCATATATAGTCTTTTATCCCTCATCCCTCTCCCGACCTTCTCCCCTGAGTCTCCAAAGTCCATTATATCATTTTTATGCCTTCGCACCCTCATAGCTTAGCTTTCACTTATGAGTGAGAATATATGGTATTTGGTTTTCCATTCCTGAGTTACTTCACTTAGAAGAATGGCCTCCAGCTCCATCCAAGTCGCTGCAAAAGACATGATTTCATTCCTTTTTCTGGCTGAGTAGTATTCCATTGTGTACATATGCCACATTTTCTTTATCCACTGATTGGTTGATGGACACTTAGGTTGGTTCCATATCTTTGCAATTGTGAATTGTGCTGCTATAAACATGTGTGTGCAGATGTTTTTTTCATATAATGACTTCTTTTCCTTTGGGTAGATACCCAGTAGTGGGATTGCTAGATCAAATGGTGGATCTACTTGTAGTTTTTTAAGGAATGTCCACACTGTTTCCCATAGTGGTTGTACTAGTTCACATTCCCACCAGCAATGTAAAAGTGTTTCCTTTTCATCATATCTATACCAACATCTTTTTTTTTTTGGCTTTTTAATTGTGGTTGGGTCCAAATTTTGGCACACAACAACATCTAACTAAAAGTTACAATTATTGTGTATTTTAATTTATTTTTAAAGTTTTCTTCTGTTGGTGGTCAGTGACACTGCTTTTCTCATTATGGTAATGATATGAGGTTTTCTTTGAAATACATTTGTTTACATAAAAAATATAAGGTATTTTAAGGATTACGTATTAAATAGTGCAAGTTATATATAGGTGTGGCAAAAATTCCGAAGGTGACATGTGAGTGACATAAATTTGGATAAAACTAGTTTATAGATAAACTAAACAAGGAAATGACAACATAATATTCCAATAGTTAAATATATAACTTAGTCAGTGAACTAACCATGTTTTTAATCTGTGTAGAACAGAGTGGATAGATACCTTTTGGTGTTTATAAAAAGCCATGTCCATTATACGTCTAAACAGCCAGGGGCTTAAAAAATATAATTCAACAAAACCTAAATCAGTTGGAGAGCAAAAAACAAAAATGCATGTAAAAAGTCATTAGTTTAATTCTCTTTTAATGAAAAACAAGAATTTCATTATAGTGTGCCTTTATTTTCAGGAGTATTTGAAGTTTAATCCTTTGAGAAAGCAACTCTCTAATTTCACAGGCTCAACCTGTTAAGGAATTCTTTCTAGCCCACAAAACAAAACAAAACAAAACCCTTGCCAATGGGAACAGAGGCATATTAGAAATAATTATGTTAGAAATTGTTGACAGGAATCGTTTTCTTTTCTTGTTATATTCTCATGGAGTAAAAAGTGTAGAATCAATTGTGGGCGGCCCATATGGCCAAAACTGCATCTATCTCATTGGCCGTTTGAGCTGCAATTTGGCAGTGAAAATGGAGATTAAGACTTGAGATTTTTTTTTTTTAACCAATTTTTACATGATGCCAGGAAAGAAAAGAACATTTGGTCTGTTTCTGGCAACTCATCTAACTTACAAATGGGATCCCCAAATAGCTCATCATAATATTGAAAGTGATCAGCTTTTCCATTTCTGGATGGAATTGAAAGATACAGAAAAAAAAAAAAACCAGCAAATAGAATGACAGTCTTTTCTAAATAACCAACACAAAACTCCTTCATTTAAAACAGGGAAAAATACAAGAAACTCCAAAGAAAGCATGGAAAAAAAAAATAAAAAAAAAAAAACTAATTAATTTAAAAAATTTAAAATTAAAATAAACTCAAAACAAAGCATTTAAAAAAAAAAAAAAAAAAAAAAAAAAAAGACCTCTAAAGCACTCAAAGCATCCATCTAAAACAAGTTCTTAAATTCTAATAAGGTCTCATATTACTTAAATTTATCCCCCAGCGTTATCTGTTAGATGCTGTTTGGGAAAAAAAAAATTGGCAGTAGAAAATGGGTAAGTCTAAATTCTGAAGGACACAAATTGAAAAGAAAAGTGTCCTTTGGAATCAATTCTCTATAGGATAGGGATGAAGGTAGGTGAGGACACACTTTTCCCCAGCAATCTCCGATGGATTCTTAGAATTGGGTCTCATGATGTCTGTTCTTATTACCAATTGCCCATGAAAAGGCCTGGGAACATGAACATTATCTTTGCAAAGTTTAAATACTGATTGTAGGAATTTTCTTTAAAATTCCAGATAATCTAATTATTGTCTTTTTTTCTGTTTTGCTTTCATTACAACACTATATTTATATTGTGATTAATTCAAATAAATAAATGATGAGTTTTCCCACTTACTAAAATCCCTACCACTCCCTGTTGTCACACATGGTCTAGCTCACTCATTTATGGTACTGGCCCTTTCCCTGTGGGTATGTGAGTTTGCAACCCCTAATAGAGAACCATCTTATTCTTCAGAACAACTTATTTGAATGATATGGTCTGGGTTTATCATACTCAGATTAACCATTGCTCAATGGATGGACATTTGATATGTTTTCAACTTTTTGCATTTCGTTCATTCACTTATTCAACAAATAATTATTGAGTGTTCATTATATTCCAGATACAAGGGATACAACAGTGGACATAAACAGGTGCAGTCTCTTTCCCCATGGAGAATAAAACAGACATTTATTTTTAACTCTATCCTCATATTCAGTGAGCACACACCAAGTGTCTTACCCTGGTTATCTCAATTGCTTCTCAAACCTCCATGAAGATCCTTATACAGCTACTTTTATGCACATGTGTTAATGTCTACATGGGGTAGATTTCTGGAAGTTGGCTCTAGCAATTATTTTTAGGAAATACTTTTTGGTAACATGTTCATGGCTTCCAAACTGATTCAAACTCTTTGGATTTATGCAGGAAAGAAAAAACTTGCTCTAACAGCTTGAAAATAGAGACAACATCTGGCCCATCGCTAAGGGTTTTCGGGGGTGGGGGTTGAGCCAAATAAATAAATATTTCAAACAAATTTTGTATACTGTTAGCAAAATATCCATTTATTTAAATAATTGAATTAACAGAAGAGAAAACTCAATTGCAAAACCTATGCTTTGTATTCAGTTTCTCCATTTGCCAAATTATTGCTTTTCTACTTTTCTATCCTTTGCATCTCTCCTTCCGTCTCTCTCTCTCTCTCTCTCTCTCTGTCTCTCTCTCTGTCTCTCTCTCTCTCTCTCTCTCGACAGTCTCTCTTTGTCACTTAGGCTGGAGTGCAATGGCATGATATTGACTCACCGCAACCTCTGCCTCCTGGGTTCAAGCGAGTCTCGAATCTCATGTGTCAGCCTCCCAAGTAGCTGGGATTACAAGCATATGCCAACACACCTGGCTAATTTTGCATTTTTAGTAGAAACAAGCTTTCACCATGTTGGCCAGGAGGGTCTAGAGCTCCTGACCTCAAGTCATCTGCCCACCTTGGCCTCCCAGAGTGCTGGTATTACAAGCATGAGCCACTGCACCCAGCTGGTGATCTTTCTAGAAATTTACCACTCATAACAATAAAAATAGAAAAAAATATCATTTTTCAATAACTGTTTTTTAGGGAAAGGAAAACAGAATCATGTAAGTCTTAACAGTGCATTCAACACATAGAGATGTAGCACTTCACAGAAATCCTGCAGGCTCCTGAAGGATTTTAAATAATTGCAAGGAATATCTAAGACATCTGTCATGCCCTAAATAGGAGAAGATTCTTATACATATTAATTCAGCTGTATGTCAAGAAATTGAATATTTGAAGTGCTGGTGTATTTTTATAAAGTGGGTGGGTAGAGTACTGCATTCATGTGTCCACAAAGCAGGTAGGCAGATGAAACCATAAAGGTGGTAGATAGAAATATATAGACATAGATATCTGCTTCGTCAATATTAATAACACCTTGCACTTGAAAATGCTTTCCTCCTCCAGACTAATCACCTACATTGTTTGATTTACTCCTCCTTATATCTTTCTTTGGCCCATTAGATTTGTAAGAAAATCTTTTTTGGAATAATGTTGTCAGGCTTAGAGAAATACTATGAGCTTTAATAATGGGTAAATTAAAGGTCTAAATGAGGAGACGGTCATGAAATCAGAGGGTTTTTTAAATTAATTACATTCAATCTAGTAAGTCTAACAAAACCTGTTGAAATGTACTATTGGAGATGGAAAGAGGCTGATCTGTGATGGTAGTTACAAAACAGAAAACCGAAAGTCCTTGATCTGAAATTCTTCCCTGCATATTAAAACATTAATACTGCTTTCCTCTTTAAAGAAAGATTTTTTTGGGGGGGGGGGATGAAATGTTCGCTCTTGTTGCCCAGGCTGGAGTGCAGTGTGGCATCATCTCAGCTCACTGCAACCTCTGCCTCCCAGGTTCAAGCAATTCTTCTGCCTCAGCCTCCTGAGTAGCTGGGATTACAGGTGTGCACCACAACGCCCTGCTAATTTTGTATTTTTAGTAGAGACAGAAGTTTCTCCATGTTGGTTAGGCTGGTCTGGAACTCCCAACCTCAGGTGATCTACCAGTCTCGGCTTCCCAAAATGCTAGGATTACAGGGGTGAGCCACTGCACCTGGTCATTAAAGAAAGATTTCTTGGCCGGGCTCTGTGGCTCAGGCCTATAATCCCAGCTCTTAGGAAGGCAGAGGTGGGAGGATAGCTTGAGCCCAGGAGTTTGAGACCTGCCTGGGCAATATAGTGAAACCCCGTTCTCCACAAAAAGGAAAAAAAAAAAGACAAAAGAATTCTGAAGGAAGCATTAATGTGCTCGATTCCTGTCTCTACCAATGACTTGCATTCCTTTCTACCCTACAAGTGTCTCTGTAGTTATTCAGCTATTGGTAGTCATAACGATGATAGCTACTGTTTATTTATTGTGTGCTAGGCAATTTGCATGTAGTATCTCGTTTATTAATAGAGCACCCTAGGAAACGAACACTCTCTCTGCCCCATCATGGACATGAGGACACAGAGACTCATGTATATTTATGGGATTTTTCTATGGTCTCAGAGCTGGTAAGTGGGAGAGCCAGAATTCCAAGTCAGTTTTTTGTTTTGTTGTCATTTTGTCGATTCTGAAGCTCACCTTTTGACTCGTGTTATTGCTACTTCCTGTGCTTCTGCAGCTGGTATTCTCAGAAAGGACATGAAGGTAGAACAACCACATGCTCCATTTTTGCGATTTCGTTAGTAACGTGTTCTATGGAAATACCATCTGATGCATTGAGCTGTTGCACTTACCTAAAATGACAATAAGGCGAAGGAGAAGAAAATTACTATATGGCAGGCCAGGCATGGTGGCTCACACCTGTAATCCCAGCACTTTGGGAGGCTGAGGTGGGTGGATCACTTGAGGTCAGGAGTTCAAGACCAACCTGACCAACATGGTGAAACCCCATCTCTACTAAAAATACAAAAAATTAGCTGGGCATGGTGGTGCACACCTGTAATACCAGCTACTCAGGAGGCTGAGGCAGGAGAACGCTTGAATCCGGGAGGCAGAGGTTGCAGTGAGCTGAGATCGTGCCACTGCACTCCAGCCTGGGTAACAGAGCAAGACTCCATCTGAAAAACAAAAAAAAGAAAGGAAAGAAAATTAATATATGGCTTACTTAAAGCTTAGACATAGGTTTTCTAAAAATACTTGTTGCTAAAACAACATTTACCATGGCTGGGGAATTTCGTCTGACTAGTCCAATTCTATTTCAAGTGAGCATCTTGGTAAAATACTAAGTTCAGATCCATTACCTTTGTTGATCCTAGAAATTTCCAGTAGATCCCATTTCTCAGATTTGTACTCATGAGACTGGTCTGGTAAACAGTATTGCAGATGTACTCACCATATATTAAATTTTTAGCCCAATTCTTTTTCTTTTAAATCTCAATTGTGTTTGAATTATATTGCTATCAAAATACATTGACCTTCCTTTCAAAGAAATGTGAACTGACCACCAAACGTTTTTGCTAGGATTTTGAATAGCTAAGTGATATACGTTGGAGGTGGTTCAAACATTCCTCAGACTATCAAGCTATAGGAATGCAGAACACCATGATAGAAGTAAAAAATGATTTCATTAATATACAAGGCACAGATGCCACAAGTAGATTGCATCTCAACGCTGCAGGCTGAATGCCCTGAGATGCTTCACCTTTGACTTCCATGAATAAAAACTAACTCCATGAAGAAGGTTGCTCAGTATCACACTGGAAAATCTCTGAAATTACTTCATAGTCTTTAAATTGTTCTTCAAAGTATTAACTAGTCTCTGGAAGAATTTTAGTCTCTTTAAACAGTAACTTTGCTATTTTTGACAGCTAGAAAAAATAAGCTTCTGTGTTTATGGTTCCTTTGAATACAGAGTTCAACATGACTTATCCTGATTTGTCTCTGCAAAGAAAAAAGAAGGGATAGAAGAAAAGGAGGGAAGTGAGGGAGAGAGAGAGGAAGGAAGAAGGAGGGAAAGAAGAAAAGAAGAAAGGAAGGAAAGACAGAAGGAAGGAAGGAAGGAAAGAAGGAAAAGGAAGGAAGGAGAAGGGAGGGAGGGAGGGAACAATTGTTAATAATAACTGCTATTACAGAAGTGACTTCAGATGGACTTAATAAGATTCTAAGTCTAAATCTGACCTTCAGTCACCTTTGCATACATACATTTTTTTTTTAAGAAGTTGAACTTCTTTGCAATAACCTCCCTGACAGCCTGGAGGTCCGTTTTCATGATGTCAGCTGAGATCTGCTGCTGTCAGCATAGCCTCTGATTCAGTCCCAATTCTTCTCCAAGGACTCTCAGAGAAGTGGGGGGAAAGAAAGCAAACTGAAACCTTAAATTGGCAGAGTCCTTAATGAATGCCAAATTGAAACAACTAAGGGGAAGTTGAAAATTCCTCTCTCCTGGGGGCAAGTGAGGGACTTTATTCTCTAGAAGGTGGTGGACCAGTCATGCATGACTCTTCACATCCATTCCGTTTTTGCCTAAAAAGCCATTTTGTGCATTTGTTTGTTTGGCGCTCAACATTCCCCAGAGGTTGACAGATGTGATCCAAAGCCACAGTCTAAAGGCCACTTGGGAACGTGCTTGAATAGGAAGCGCTCTTACGACACAGCCTGAATTTGGAGGCTGAATGAAATCCCTGCGTATCCAAAGCTTCGGGTGTGATGGGAAGGTTAACAGAGCTGTCTGTGAGAAGGGAAGAAATAACCAAGAGTTTATGTTTTTTTCCTAAACCTTCTCAAGCAAGACTGGCCTTTGTAGAACAATACACAAGACACAGAGGAAGGAAAACCCCACTTTCCATGTAGATAGATCTAAATTTTATAGAGAAAACAGTCTGATCTTTGTTTGCCATTGGGTTGAAAATCTTAGCAAAACCCACACGATGACGTTCCTCAGTACATGAACTTCCAGACACCACCTCTTTCACACCAAGCAGTATATTAGAAAAAGCAATGTGTCTGTAATCCCAGTGCTTTGGGAGGCCAAGGCTGGAGGATCACTTGAGCCTAGGAGCTCAAGACCAGCCTGGGCAACATGGTAAGACTCCATCTCTGCAAAAAAAAAAAAAAAAAAAATTATTTTTTAATAAATGGGCCAGGCACAGTGGCTCACACCTGTAATCCTAGCACTTTGGGAGGCTGAAGCGGGTGGATCACTTGAGGTCAGTAGTTCAAGACCAGTCTGGCCAACATGGTGAAACCCCTGTCTACTAAACATACAAAAATTAGCAGGGCATGGTGGCAGGCACCTGTAGTCCCAGCTACTCGGGAGGCTGAGGCAGGAGAATTGCTTGAACCTGGGAGGCGGAGGCTGCAGTGAGCCAAGATCATGCCACTGCACTCCAGCGTGGGTGACAGAGTGAGACTCCCTCTCAAAAGAAAAAAAAAATAGCTGGACATGGTGGTGTACATCTGTAGGCCTATCTATCTGGGAGGCAGAGGCAGGAGGATTCCTTGAGTCACGGAGGTTGAGGCTGCAGTTAATGACGGTTGTGCCACTGTACTCCAGACAGTGACAGAGTGAGACCCTGTCTCTTGAAAATAATAATAATAGCAAAAATAAAGAAGAGTATGGTTGACTCCTGATGAGGGGACATCCCATAAACATCAGTATTTGAGTTTGGTCATCCTCCATCTTATTCAAGCTTTCATCATATTGTTTAACATTAAGCAACTTCATATAGTGAATGCTCAGTAAACGTTTATTGATTGGGTGGTACCACCTACCTTCTAGGGGCAGCATGGGGAGGTGGTTTAGAGTCTGGAATACAGAGTCATTGCCTGCTGTCCAATACTGGCACGTAAACCTGCTAGTTCTATGGTGATGCTAGTATCTTTGAGATTCCATTTCCTTGCCTGAAAAATAACGTAATTCCTATATCTTAAGGTTCTGACATAATGAATAAATGAAATAATGCAAGATATTATCTCATTTAGCACAATGCCCGGCACTTAGTAAGCACTCCACTAAAAATTATCCTTCATAAATAATAATTTTTATTACCTCTAAAGTGAACATCATAGCTCAGATAACAAAAATACATAATATTAATCAGTTAAAAGGTATTTTATGCCTTCGTGTTTCTGGCTGTTCTTAGCGCGTGTGTTGTGGATTCTTACTGCCCGCTAAGAGAACAGCCAAGGCCGTAAATAACAGTGGAATCTGGAGTCTTCCTCTTTGCCCTACCTTGCTGAAACCCTCTTCACTATATTCCTCCCATATCTGGGAAGAGAAGACATTAAGCAGTGACCAAATATGCAGGAATTTGACCTGAGTTGATATTGTTGATAAAAACTGAGCATTTTATTACCAGATTTCTTAGGTATCAAGCACTAAGCATAGGACATTACAAAATACACCGTTAAAACCGCAGACCCCAGCATGAGTCTGAACTTGTATATGGCCAACTTGCTGAGAAGGGTGGAGCTCAGACTCAAACAACCCTCAGTACCACCTGGAGAGCTTATTAAAATGCAGACTGTTGAGCCCCCGCCCCTCAAAGTTTCCGATTCATTAGATCCAGAGTGGGTCTCCAGCGTTTGCCTTTCTAACAAGTTCCCAGGTGGTGCTGAAGCTGCTGGTCCTGGAATCATACTTCTAGAATCATTAGCTTAGAGTGTGGAGTTTAAGGAGTCAAGGCCAACCCCATTCATCCCTGTCACTGGTGTTGCTGGCTATACGGGGTGCTAAAGGGTGGAAAATGAAATACTCAATAAAACTCACATCTCTACCAAGGAGAGAAAAAAAAAGCAATAAAACACCCAAAACCTAAATATTCCCAGTGGAAGGCTACTCATGGGTCAACTGTTCATTCAGTCATTCATTTAATATGTTCAACCATCTCCTGGTCCAACATTAATTGGAACCATCATCATTTGTCTCAGAATTGCCTAATTCCAGGATTTAGTACTTCTGTTGTTATTTTTGGAGGCCAACACTCGAATTTAATTAGATCTGGTTACAAATTGCATGGAAATCTCTATATCCCGTGAGTAATATGTTTCCAGTTGATCTTCCATTTGTCTTGATCCCAAACCTCAATGATAAATGACTGGGATCATCCATTTCAGAACTTTCTTGCATTCTCCATGTTACTGTACTTGTGGTGGCTGAAGGCCATTGTCTGTTTGTTATTTTAGTCAGTGAAAGGGGATGGAGGGACCACCCACTCAGAAGAAATAAATGGGAAAGACTCCGGCTATCAAGTAAGTGACCTTGAACTCAGTTTGGTGGTGGGATTCGCTGGTGTATTCTCACTGCTTCACAGTCTCATTTTCAATAAAATTCTCAGCCACAGCCAACTCATTTAACATCTCAGGATTAAGCACCTACTGTATACCAAGAACTATGTTGGGGTCTGCAGACACAAGCGTGAGCAAGCTAGAGTTCCTCAGGTATACTAGATCAAAAAGTTTTCACACGTGTGCCTCCCTCTTTTCTGTGTTAAAAATTTCTTCCCACCCTTCACTTTTGCCATAAATGTCACTTCCTCAAAAAGACCGCCCACGTCCGCCTCTCATAACTACATCCTGTTCTTTTATTTCACGCATCATTGCAAATTGTAATAATTTATTTATTTCCCCTGCCCTTTCTCACGTCTACTTGGATTGTCTGTGGAGCAAGAAATCTCCTTCTATTTCTCTATCACCTTGCACGGTGTCTGGCAAGTACGAGAATCTATGTCTTGAACAGAACAGTTAAAGATATTGTGGGGAGGTCACACAGTTTACTTTCATTATTTTCTTTATTCTAAAGAAACATGGCTATGACATGTTTATAACTACATGTGTTCCTTTTTCAAATGGGATCACGTAACTGTACTCTTTTTTTAACTTAAAAATACACCTCCACAAAAAAAAAAAATGCCATCAAATATTCTTCTAGTAGTTTTGTCAATATAGAGAAATGGCTACAGGAATGAGTGGTAGACTCAAACTGTCTGGTTTAAATAGCCATTTTTTTTATTTTTTAGCTGACTTAGGCAAATTGCCAAATCTGCCAGCACCTCAACTTCCTCATCTATATAGAGGAGCTATGAAAAGTACTGCCTCGTAGGTTGTCATACTTAGATGAATCAACACATGTAAAACACTTAGATCATTTCTGGTACAGAGGGCTCAATACATGTTAGCTGCTGTATTAGTCAGCATGGGCTGCCATAACAAAATGCCGTAGGTGGTTGCTTAAACAGCAGAAATTTATTTTCTCTAAGTTCTTGTAGCTGGAAAAGATAGGATTAAGGAGTAACCAAATCAGCAGTGTTTGGTTCCTGGTGAGGGCTCTCTTCCTGGCTCGTAAACAACCACTTTCTTGCTTGTGTGTCCTTACAAGGCAGAGAGAAAGAGAATAAGCTCGCCAATATCTCTTCCAATAAGGACACTAATCCTACTGGATCAGGGCCCCACCCTATGCCTTTGTTTAACCTTAATTACATCCTATTCCAAATATAATCATATTGGGAGTTAGGGATTCAACATATGCATTGGGGTGGGGCACAATTCTATTGTTAACGGTGTTTATTTGTTACTATTACCATTATGCTGCTGATAGGGAATTTCCAGCTTATAATGTTGCCCACCCATATCACACACACAAATGGACAGCAATGACTGTAAATAAGTTATGATATTTTTATTTCCATAATAATGGGCTTATTCTACATTTTAAACAGGAAACATATTGCTGTTTACTATACTCATTTTGTTTCTTAAGTTATGACTATACCTGACCCCCAAACTAATTCCCTAGACAACTTTGGAACGAAAATTCCCAAAGATTATTACTTACAAACAGGATACAATTATTTTATTCAAAAAGAAAAGCTTAAATGTGATTGTACATTTTGTCTGGAATTTTACAGTGAAGCAATTATGCCAATAATCTTGGTGATACTAAAATTGGAATGACATCCAAACAAATCCAAATAAGCTGGAAACGTCATTCTATTTATACCCGCCTAGGAGTGTTTTGAGAATCCACTTGGGAATTTTACTTTCCAGAGCCTTGGATTCAGACTTGAGAACACTGGCGTGTCCTTTCCATTTTTAGCTAATTTAATCCTCACAGCACCAGAAGGTGTCATGTCTTTTACTGTTCCTGTACAGATGAGGAAACTGAGAGGTCAGTTTATCTTCGGTCACACAGCAAGGTTGTGATGGAATTCGAATCAAACCAGGTCCCTCTGACTCCAGCCACTGAGCCCTTAGCCACTCAATGCATCTTAAAATTTTCTACACAGCAAAAACAGTTAACAAGGCATTTGAACTGGGGTCTCTGGTTTCTGGCCTTGCTGAAGAGTGTTGTGGTGAGAGTTTCTGTTTCATTTTAAGGAGAGTATCTGCTCTGGGCTATCTATTGTACTTGGACATCCATATCTTAGTATTTGCTGCAACTCTGACAGCTGGGCTCTGCCAGAAGTATTCAGGACATGTATTGTAGAAGAGCTTCTCAAGGTACACTGGACGTCTGCTGCTTCTTTCTCCAAGGATTTCTGTCCTCTGAAGAGCACCCGTGGAGGCCTTCTGGACTGGGGAGTCTCTGCTGTTTGTCTTCCCACTTATTTCTAAGGGGTGTACATGATTCACTGGTGTGAAAGGAAAGCTCTTCATCAAAGGCTTCCTTTGATGCCTTCTCCATCAAAGCTGCTACCTTATTTTCTTTATTATAAGGAATAAAGGAAAAGTTCTTGTTAGAACCTTCTACCTGCGGACAGTACATAACTTCCTGAATCAGGCTTATACACCTGTATCTGGTGGGTCAAGTGTGTTTGCCAGTTGTTTGCCACAATTGGGGCTTCAAAACTTTTGAAGTCGATATTTAAACCTTAACATGACGTGCCTGGTGGCTCATGCCTGTAATCCCAGCACTTTGGGAGGCCAAGGCAGGTGGATCATCTGAGGTCAGGAGTTTGAGACCAGTCTGACCAACATGGAGAAACTCCCGTCTCTACTAAATATACAAAATTAGCCAGGTGTGGTGTTGCATGCCTGTATTCCCAGCTACTCGGGAGGCTGAGGCAGGAGAATCACTTGAACCTGGGAGGCGGAGGTTGCAGTGAGCTGAGATCACGCCATTGCACTCCAGCCTGGGCAACAAGAGCGAAACTCTGTCTCAAAAAAAAAAACGACATATTTTGCATTTTTTAAAATTTAATTTCAGGGTTCTCTTGATAAACACAAGCTCTCTGACCACACTGGGGCTGCAAGCCTACGTGGTATCTCTTGGCTGGATTGCAGCAACTGTTGCCCTTTGGACAGGGCATGTAACACTCACACTCAGTCTCCCTTACTCTAAATTTTCTCCCCAAGAGCAAAGCCAGCCTTGCTTGAACTGGTGCTTTTCTTACACTGGAGAAATATTTCTTTGATCATTGTTTCTTTTGCAGGGGGAGAAATCAGATATCCAAATGATTATTCTTCTTACCCCAGCCTGCATTTACTAGAATTTTGGATTCTACAGCCTCATCTCATCAAATTATTGGAAGCATGTGGGCTTGTAACCCTTTCATTTTGACAAAAAAGGATATACATTCAAAAACAATAAAACAATCATCTCTTTTGCCACCATTTCATGAAGCAAAAGGACAATTTCACACCAAAAATTAGGGTAGATGCAATCATGAAGAAAAGAAGGGGTATCCCCGCATCCCCAGAAAAAAAAACTCACATGTGGCTGCAAGTGGGAGTAGCCCCCTCAAAGCTGGCTGAAACATAAAAGGGTTTCAGGAACAGCTAGATCTAGAAGGAACACAGGATACCATCAGTGCCTGGCCTTTCTCTCTCTCTCTCTCTTGACCTCTCAGCTGTGCTTTTCTCTGTGTTGACTTCCTTTCCCAAAAGATTTTCCCTAGAAATATTGGTGATTCTGGAAGCTCCAGTCTTACATCTTCACAGCTTCAACCCTAACAGAAAGGGAACCAGCCTCTCTCTTGATTATTTCAGCAAAGCTCTGAGATTAGCTTCAGTGTTATCTGCATTTGGCTATGCTGAGCCAGTCACAGCAGGCCAATCACATGCAACGCTCTGATCATCCAGGCCTAAGTCACACGCTCTTGTCTAGAGGTGGAAGTAGTTTGCCTGGACCACATGGAGTAGATGAGGAAGAAGGATGCTTCCCAAGGAAAAGCCAAGTTCTGGTACCAGAATAAGGGATAAAGAGTGCTTTTCTGGGATAGCATAAAATTCATTAATGGATTATTAGATAACTAAATAAATGTCCCCACCATGACTTCATAAGTACACATTTTTCTTTTTCTACTTTCATTTCACCTAGGAATTATGAAAACGTAGATACCACCCAACATTTGAACATCTCTGTTTTAACATATTTATTCCCTTGCAACTAAGAGTTGTTTTGCAGCCACTAAAAATGTGCTTTGTTTGAAACTGCTATAGACATCAGACTCCACAGAAAAGACTATCACACTGCCAGAGCCAGAACCAATAGGAACACCCCAGAAGGGCAAAGAGGGCTCATCGAAGGACAAGAAGTCAGCAGCCGAGATGAACAAGCAGAAGAGCAACAAGCAAGAAGCCAAAGAAGCAGCCCAGTGCACAGAGCAGGCCACGGTGGACATGAACTCACTGCAGAACGGGGACAAGCTCCAAAAGAGACCTGAGAAGCGGCGGCAGTCCCTTGGGGGCTTCTTTAAGGGCCTGGTAGGTGGATTTTTTTTTTTCGCCTCTTCTGTCTGGGCTCTCTCCTTCCCCAAGAAGGTTAAATCCTTCTCCATTTACAAGCTGAGACCTTGAGCAAGTTATTATCTCTCTGAACCAGAGTTTTTATCTGTGCATGAATGATGGTGTCTAACTCATAGAATTTATGAAATAGTTATGTGAGATACTGCATGTAGTCACCTAGCACAGTGCCTGAGACCTAGGGAGCAATCAGCATCATCACCACCATCATCATCATCATCACTTTGTTCAGTGTCTTGTGCATAGTAGATGCTCTGGTAATTATTTGTTGAATAAATGAATGGATGGAGAATTAATGCATTATTAGCTTATTTGATTTACATTATATTATACCAATTTGAAGTGCCAAAAAAATTAGACAAATCAAATTAAACACACTTTATGTTGTGAGTGAGGAACAATTCATACATTGGACAGCACTCAAAACCAAAAGAGGTTCAGAGCACCCTGCCCAGTGACTTGAGCAGTAAGCTTTTATAGGCCAAGCATAGAAGCAAAGTAGAAAATTTCTCTGATTGGGTACAATGAGGTGTTTGCCTTATTTGGTCATGATGTGATGAGGTGTCTGCCTTATTTGGGAGTGGTCTAATTAATTGGTTGCCAGTGATTGGCTAAAGCTCAGCTATTTGTGATTGGCTACAAGCTGGCTATTTGTTACAAAAAAAAGTATACTCATAAGGTAGGTTTTGGTTTGTTTACTTACTAAGTGTGGTTGCAATTTGTTACATAGACACTCAGAGTAAGGCGACTGCCTCAGGCTAAAAGCCTCCTGCTTATTTAATTTAACAGGGTTATAAATGCAATTGTGTTACTCCATGGACTATAGAATCAAGGGCTGCTAGATGCAGAGGAATTTTTTTTACTGCTTGCAATTTTAGGCAGACTGGTGAGGAAGTGTTTTAGATTTTCTTATTTTACTCACCTCTACAAAATCGAAGCTCATCTTCACCACTGGACTCCTAGCTCCATGAGGGTAGGGCATTACCTTTCAGGTTCAAGGCAGTATCTCAAGCACTTGAAACAGAACCACATAAACAGAAGGTGCTTGATAAACAAAGGAATGAATGGATGAGATTAAAATAATAGATACTAAAATATGAAATATAAAGTTGGAATACATTACTTGAATTGTTGCCCTTTGATAAAACATTGTACTCAACTTTAACCATGCTTACAATTACTTGCATATTTAAAAAACACCTACTTGATGGATGGAGACACTGAAACTAGCTATCTACTAATAATTTGATTTACATATGGAAACCACTATAATTTCTTCCCTTCCTTCCTTTTCTCCCTTCTTCCTTCTTTCATTTTTCTTCCAAAAATGTTTATTAAGCATTCCATCTAAAGCACATTCACACTCAGAGTTTCCCTCTCCTTATTCTACAAGATGTGATGGTTCTTTGTTAGCTTCTTCTGCCTGGATGCAGTGCAGTCTTCAAACTAATCATGCAGCCCTTGCCATGGTTTCATTGATGTGAGCAGTGTCGATACTGATGTAAAGCAAGAATGCCGGTTTGTAGCCCTGAGAGAAATACTTCACCCACCTGGGTGAGGCTCTATCGGATTTGCTAACACAAGTCTTCTCAAAATTTACCGTGCACATGAATTACCCAGGGATCGATTAATACACATTCTGATTGAGTAGTTCTGGGGTCCCACCTGGGATTCCACCAAGCTCCTGATTGATGCTACAAAAGCTGCTGATCTGGGAACCACCCTTTGAGTAGCAAGTTGCTAACAGGCCAGAAAAGAAAATGTTGGGGGAAAATATTTGGGTTTCTTTTAGTTTACATTTATGTAAACATGGGTTTAGTTTACATTTATTCATTCATTTAAAATGAACACCACCCAGGGAATGATTTACATTGTGGCTTCTAATTATTCTAATAGAAGCCAAACTCCACAGTAGGTAGGAAGACAAAAAAAGGAAGATGGTATGGAGAAGTTCAGATGATTTCTAATAATCTGGTCATCCATTTAACAAATATTTGTAGAATGTTTAGAATCCTGGCAGTGAGCTAGACCAGGGGTATTAAAAACACAACTCCTGTTTTTGTAAATAAAGTTTTATTTGAACACGCCATGTTCATTCATTTACATGTTATCTGTGGCTGCTTTCACACAAAAACATGAGGGTTGACTAGTTGCACGATGAGGGTTGACTTATTGGATTGACTAGCTGACTAGACTGCATGGCTCATAAGGCTTAAAATATTTACCATATGGCCCTTTGTAGAAAACATGTGCTGAGCCTTGAACTAGGTACCAGGGGTAGTGTATTCAGAAAACAAAGGGTACAGGGTACCTGACCTTAGGGGTTCGTATTCTAAGGGGAAGCATGGAGCTAAAAAGTCTTCATAGATAAGTTGAAAAAACAAAGTTAAAATTATTAAAACTATAAAGTTAAAATTACAGGAGGCTGCGGCAGGATAATCGCTTGAACCTGGGAGGCGGAAGTTGCAGTGAGTCGAGATCGCGCCACTGCACTCCAGCCTGGGTGACAGACCGAGACTCTGTCTCAAAAAAATAAACAGAAGACAGATGTTAGACAAATAAATTAGAAAATAAGATCATTTCAGAGAGTGGTATCTTCTGAGAGAAAATAAAACAGGATAATGAACCTAGGCGGTAACTAGATGGTAAGGGAGCCGAAGTGAGAGAATTGGTTGGGGTTTCTACACCATAGATACTAAGTGCATTATAAGAATGAACTCGCTTTATCTTGGGAACAACCCTCTGAGATAAGTTTGTCATTTCCATTTTAAAGAAAAAGAAACCAAAGCACAAAGAGATGATAAGTAATTTGTCCAAGATTTCACTAAGCTAGAAAGTCACATAACTGGGCATTGAACCAGGGCATCTGATTGGAGACCATTCTCTTACCCACCACTGAAGAATGAGCTATATTAATTTAGCACAGTACCTAGCACAGAGTAAGTGCTACATAAATGGCCGTTGTTGCTGTTGAAATTACAGATCTTTAATAGCCAGCAACATCTTTCTGTTTCTCTCCAGGGACCAAAGCGGATGTTGGATGCTCAAGTGCAAACAGACCCAGTATCCATTGGACCAGTTGGCAAATCCAAGTAAACAAATCACCACGGTTCCCACCAGGTTCTCCTGCCAACAAGATGTGTTCTCCTTACTCCATCTCCTCCCCAAACACATTCTATGTATATATTTTTCTGATGGCCAGCAAGCGAAATTCTGCCTAGAAATTAAGCCCGAGCTATTGTATATTGAGGTGTATTATTTACGTCTCTGGTCCAGTCTTTTCTGGCAAATAACTGTAAAGATGGTTTAGCAGGTCACCTAGTTAGGTCAGAAGAGTTGATGATCACCAAGCAGGAAAGGGAGGGGGATAGGGGAATGCATTAGGGTTAAGTGATGAAAATGGTGGTGGTTGCTCACGCCTGTAATCCCAGCACTTTGGGAGGCCAAGGCAGGTGGATCACTTGAGGTCAGGAGTTCAAGACCAGCCTGGCCAACATCATGAAACCCCGTCTCTACTAAAAAGACAAAAATTAGCCAGATATGGTGGCACGCACCTGTAATCCCAGCTACTCGGGAGGCTGAGGCATGAGAATCGCTTGTACCCAGGAGTTGGATGTTGCAGTGAGCCAAGATTGTGCCGCTGCACTCCAGCCTGGGCAACAGAGCAAGACTCTGTCTCAAAAAAAAAAAAAAAAAAATGGCAGTGGCAAGTAAGTTGTAGAAGAGAAATGCTGTGAGAAGGAATTAAGTGTTGTAGCAAACACATGTTCATCCTCTAAGCTTGAAGAGAGGAGACGAAAATCCATTTGTTTAAATTCACATCTCAAGGAGGGAGAACCCGGGCGTGCTGGGCGCTTGCCAATTTCCTAGAATGGAATGTGTAGAGTATGAAAAACGAATGGATAAGCGTGTTTTTCATAGAGTCCTAGTAAGTTATTGATGAGAGGGAAAAGATTGACTGGGGAGGGCTTAAAATGATTTGGGAAAACAATTGCTTTTGAGGCCCAACATCAAGGGCAAAGATTACAACTTAAAAAAAAAAAAAAAAAAAAACAAAAAAAACAAAGAAAATTGCATGGTTATTTTGCAACACAAGGGGGCGGCAAGGTCCCCATTTTTATCCTGTATTCTGTATCCCTAACAAAGATTTGGTCTCTGCTATCTTACATTATTAATGTTTCTCAGATGGCTGAGGGGCTCGCTTCATCTGTTCTGTCTGACACTTATCTCAAGTGTGTCTGTCATTCCTAATGTTCTCAGGATGTGCTCTGATAAAACCCTCCCTATAACCTCAGTTAATAAAAATTTACAGATTTATTCAAATACCTGAGTTGTTTTTAATACCTGTACAAAGAAGTAAATAGGACGCTGAGTCTATTAAAATGTAATTCAAAGTAGCATATGATTGACTGACAGTCATGTAAACTGTATCTTTCTCTGATTTAATAAAAAGTACATTTACTTCTAAAGTATCTTTTAATTTTCAACTTTCAAAGCAGTCCCACTGTATATCTGAGATGCTCTACCTTCTACAGTATAAAATCCATACTATTCCTCCATTTTCTTCTTTGGAAGATAATTCTCTCCCAGATCCTCCCTAATTTCCTTGTATATGAGCACACACACAAATGTGTGCACGTGTTTGCAGGTACACACACGTGCATGTATAGAAAAGTGCTGTCTTGCCAGGCATGGTGGCTCACACCTGTAATCCTAGCATTCTGGGAGTCCAGCGCAGGCAGATCACAAGGTCAGGAGTTGGAGACCAGCCTGACCAACGTGGTGAAACCCCATCTCTACTAAAAATACAAAAATTAGGTGAGCATGGTGGTGTGTGCCTGTAATCCCAGCTACTCAGGAGGCTGAGGCAGGAGAATCACTTGAACCCAGGAGGCGGAGGTTGAAGTGAGCTGAGATCGGGCCACTGCACTCCAGCCTGGGCAACAGAGGAAGACTCCGTCTCAAAAAAAAAGAAAAGCGCTGTCTTGGGCCAGGTTGCCTGGAGCAGAGCCTGAGATGGGGATTTGAACACACAGGATATACTGGAAGTGGGCTCCCAGGGAAAGGGAGTAATAGAAAAAGAAGAGGGCAAGAAAGGAGTTGGGCAGGGGTTGGTTTCAGCTGGAGCATGAATTGCACCACCCAGATAGTTTGACCTTGAGGCAAGAGGGTCGGCCTTTGAACCCCTGTAGGTGAGTTCTGGGCTGCCCTGGGAGGTGGGAGGATGAGCAAGCTGCCCCCCTTGAGCTGCGAAGCTGGTTGCCTAAGTAACTGGAGGATGAGTGCACTGGCAGTGTCCACTACAGATACAGGCATGTATGTTCAGATATGTATTTATATCCATATTCACATACATGTGCACATACTCGTATAAATATATATCATGCAGGAATAGATCCATGCACTCACAGAGTCATATTTATATACATGCAAATAAACACATGTAACTAACACAGATCCACACATACTCATTGGCTAAAACAAATCTGTTATGCAATTCATCACACATCGATCGGAGGTAAACATTGAATACACTCTCCTGATGTGGACCTAGACTATAAGAACAAGTTTGCTACTTGGGCAAATTACACCATGGCTTTGGCAAATAGGCATTTGGAAAATGTGTTCAGAAAAATACGGTATCACTCAAAACCCCGACGCAAGTGAGGACAGGATCCCACACTGCTGGGGCCTGTGAGCTCCCAGTTCGGACTGGCTGAATTCGTGTTTCAGATAAAGACCAGAGGTCTTTTCCTTGCAGCTGGGTTAGCGTCTTCAAACCTCCTGACCATACCTCCAGAGTACTCACACCTGTGCCTCACCCAGTGGAGCACCATCTCATGCCACTTAGTATCAGAATGCTTAACCTGGCACGAAGCAGGAACACAGCACCTGGGGAAGCCCGTGATGGGAGGTCCATTCTTGCCACCATCAGGGCACAGGATGATTCAAGGAAGCCAGGCAGCTGCCATCCCTTCATCTCCAAACACCACGAGCTCCTGGGCTGCAGTCCGTTGAGGAAGGTGACGGTATCATTTGCAAGTTTCACCTCGCTGGGTACAGAGGCTTTTCACCCAGATAAGAAATGCCCCTAGGCAGGAGTGACAGAAGCAGACCGAGTAGCCCAGGCCAGTGACTTAGCCAGTGACTAAGGCAGATGGAGCCCTCCCAAGCCTCCCACTCAAACAAAACAAAACGAAATAAAACAAAAAAGGTTTTTTGCTGAGAATCTCTTTGCAAAGCGTGCCAACAGTTTTTGTAACTGATTTCCTCTTCTCCTGGGTCAAAAAAGAGAATCGTCTTTTAATGGAATTGCTTTTATTTTTAAAGCAAGAAAGGCCAGAGAGAAGTAAAGAAAATGACTTATTGGGAGAACTCTAACTTCAGTTATAGCTTAAGAAACAAATTCACACTGTTTTTTTTCTGTGTGTGCGTTTGTGTTATTGTTGTTGTTGTGTTGAGATCCCATTCCCGATGCATTTACAATAAATACTAATGTGCACCCCTTATGCTGAACTAGAGTGAAAAAGAGCAGAAACTCACCAGTGAACCCAAGAAAGCCTTTAGGACTCAGATTCCCAGAAATGCCACTCAGACAGAACAAGCAGTGGGGGAAACAAGCAAAGCAAAAGTGGCACAGACAAAATATTATTGAAAGAGAAGAATTCAGACCTGCGGGAGGGAGCAAAAATGCCTTTATTATTATCATTTATTTACTTTTATTTATTTTTAGGTACACAGGGAAGTGTGTCTTCTCCCATGTCAAGAAGAAGTGGCCTTTCCAGGAATGGAGCTATTGAGCTGAAATGGCTGCCACTGCACACACACACACACACACACACACATACACACACCTCTCCCTTCCAGTTCCAGCTGACGGTGACTTTCTGACTGGGTATCCGTAAAAGAATTCATTCAAAGCAGTTGTTCCCAGCAGCCCGTAAGGTCCTTCCTGAATTCATCGTCTTGGGGAAGGAGGCACATACCAAAATAGAAGCCAAAATGGGAAGAAAAACAGAAAGTGTAATTCCTTTGTTTCTGTTTTATGTATCCCCTTGCTTTTTAGAC
Source organism: Cacajao melanocephalus (assembly GCA_963573385.1). Taxonomy (NCBI): domain Eukaryota; kingdom Metazoa; phylum Chordata; class Mammalia; order Primates; family Pitheciidae; genus Cacajao; species Cacajao melanocephalus. The sequence goes on from CAUYLG010054385.1 coordinate 60,551, forward strand.
AAATTATCAGGGGTTTAAACACACACTCTCTCCCCCACCTCCCTCCTCCCTCCTCCCACTTCACACACACGCACGCACACACACACGCATGCACACACGCGCACGCACACACATGCACACACACTCTAAATTGTTCTTGTTTGTTTGCAAACAGTCCAGAAGCACTGAGGTCTCATTAAATTAGATTCCAAGTGTCTTTAAAAAAAAAAATTAGATTTTGAGAAATTGAGAATCTGTGTCCTTCCCCTTCTCAAAGTGCCTGGAAGGGCACAGATTTCTCCAACACGAATCTGACAATGTTATTTCTTATGTCAGATAATCCCAAGTAGATCTTATACCTTAAAAAAATAAAATCAGCTACACGACCTACCTTAAAGGGAAGGGAGAAGAAATGATTCCAATTATTAACTAACCCAAGGTACAAACATAGGGGAAACTAGGGGATGTGCTTTGCAGCAATGTCAGATTACAGGGGTTGGTTTTAACCATCCTTTGAATGTCCCTCTTTAAGCCTTTTTAAAAGGCAATTTTGCATGGCGAGTAGAATTAGGCTTCTCCGTGGTCAAGATTTTGTTCACTCTATCAGTGCAAATGAAGTGGCCCTGGCCCGCTGGAAATTACAGTCTCCATTAGGAAGAAAAGAAATTACTTACTGAGAGGCAAATTCTCTAAATTTGTAATTCAGATCTTTAGCGCAGAATGCCGGTCAGGATCCAGCCCTTTGCATAAATTGGTTTTCTGGGGAGTTTAACCCCTCAGCCTCTGTTGCCCTTTTCTCAAAAGGCATCCCGCCACCCTCTCCATCTCCTGGCCCTTTAACTTGCCCCAGCAGAAGTTGCAGTCCACAGTTTCACCGAAGTAGGGCTAATCCATTATCCCACATTACCGTTTATAAAGTGCTCTGGGTACAATCTGTAATTTCAAGCTGTATTTCCCTCACTGAACTTAAGTGCTTCCTTTGTTACATTTCATTACCGGGGACTGACATGCACCTGTATAGATTTTTTTTGCCGTTTTTTTGTCTTGTTTTTCCAAATGAGCCACTTCTTGACAAAATGGCCCCCAGCTGCACTTCTGCTAATGACAGCCAAGGAAGGGCTGGTTTCTTACTTGATCTCCTCTCTCAGAAGCATGTTTTTGTCAAAATGCAGCCACGTGGGGGAGCTGCGGGACCTGGGGTTCTACAATGCCTAGCCCTTTTTCCCTGCTTGCCTAACCAGGAAACTGGGCCAAAGCAGCCTGAGAGTGTATTTGATTAACTTCTAGAAAGCAGTCAAGTTTAATGAGGAGAACGAGATGAAGAAAGCTGAACTGAGCAAGTCAATTGCCTTCTATGATTCTCAGCCCTCCAAACAAAGATAAGGTTGGTTGGATTGTATGTCCCTTCTTATCTGCTTCATCTTGGAAGAAGCTCAAGAAAGGCTGTGTGATTGCAAAACGTTTAAGTTGGTGTCATTGGCAATGCATTTAAATAATCCTTACTGGCCCATCCTGCTCCACGGAGCAGCCTTAACTCTCATCCTCTCCACTCCGCACTAGAGAACAAGCGACTTCAACTCCAAATGTCCTCCTTCAATGATCGGCTAATAATAGAGCCTATGTGTGGGGTTGCTGCCAGCATGCAGTGAGACGGTGCACACCAAACGTTTAGTCCAGTGGCTGGCACGTTATAAGCACTTAGTAAATGCAGGCTATTTTATCATGGGGGACTTTTAGCACCAAGTAACAGAAAAGCCCCTACTTGAATTGGCAGATAACCATCATAATAAGGGTATTTATCATTTCATATCATAGGTGTTGTATGACATCTTCGGCTTTGATTCTCTGAGATTGTGTTCCGGCTAACAACGATAATAAGGAAATGTATCGTTTCCTATAACTGGTATTTGGTCTCACAGCCTGGCTCTGATTCTCTGACACTCTGTTCTGCCATGTTCCATGGGTCGACTTCACCCTAAAACTGTTCCAAATGATGGCTGCAGTTCCAGGCCAAGGGATTATGAGAATACCATAATCAGTTTTCATGGATCATTTTGGTGAAATCATTAATGAGAAGGCAATACACTGATGCGGTAGACAGAAAACAATGATTGATATCAGTGGTTTGAAGGCTAACCATTCCCCAAACTAATTACGCCCCTTCAGTTCAGATCCATGGGATTTGTGTAATGACAGTCCCCACCTTCCAAAACAGGGCCACCAGACTGTGAACTTATCAAGATCTGGGCCTTCTTGTCTTGCTCAATCATCGTTCTATTGTTGGTGTCTAGCACAATGCCTGGACCTGGTAGATACTCAACAAATAGTGGTTGAAAGGTTAAATTGATAAACAAATACTCTGTGGCCACACCCATGGTGGATTGCCTTATCCTCTAGCGTGAGTTTGTTTTAGCTCCGAATGTCTGATCACCTTAACCAGACATCTACTCTTCCCAGGTAATCAGCCCAGTGGTTCTAAAAGTACAGTCCCAGGACCAGCAGGCTCATCATCACCTGAGAACATATTAGGAAAGCAAACTCTCAAGCCCCAATTTGTGCCCGCAGAATCAAAAACTCTTGGGGTGGGACCCAGTAACCTGTGCTTTAGCAACCCCTCAGGGGTTCCAGTGAAGAAGAAAATTTGAAAACCACTGGTCTAGGTAGAGCTACCACTCACAGAGCATCAACAGGGTGTTTGGTCCAAAGGCTGGCCCTGAAGATGTGTGGATAGTAAAAGCTAACACTGGACCTCACTGGATGCCAGGTATTGTGTCACATCACTTAACCTTGCTCACTGCTTATTTGACAGATGAGGAAACTAAGGCTCAGACAGAAAAAAGCAACTTTGCCCAAGAACACAGATGGCAGAGTCAAGGTTGAAATCCAACCTCAGTACACAGAGGCTTGCTTTCATGTCTGTGGGAGAGACAGGCAGGCAAGAGAACAATAATAATATAATGTAAGAGAAGCAAACGCAGGATGTTGTGGGACTCAGGGGAAGGCAGTGGTGCAAGATCACAGGGGGCAGAGGTTGGCCACTTTGGGGAGGTGACAGTTGAGTTAACTCAGAATGAATAAGCGTTGGACAAAAGGGCTCCCGGAAGAACATCAAGTACAAAAGCCTGGAGTCCACAGAGAGAACGGCAGGTAGCTTAGCATGGCTGAAGGGAGACGGATAAGAGGATGGATAATAAGGAGGACGGATAAGAGGATGGAAGCTGGGGACGTGGCACAGATGGACCATCAGGGACTTGGAGTAAAGAGTCCATAGTAGGAAGTTTAAATTGTCTCTTGAGGGCAATGGGGAGCCATGGAAGATATTTGAGCTGGAGGATGACATAGGTTTATATTTTGGCTGCAGGGAGGATCTAATACTCTAATACCAAAGCAATTCAACTAATATTTACTGGGTGGCCTGAGCTGTCTTTTAGATATTTATTATAGTGTGTCATCATTTTTTTAAGCTTCCTTGAAAATTGTAAGAAAGAGATAAAACCTCTAAATGGCTTTGACCCTTAAAAGAACACTTAAATGATTCTTTCTTTTTTTTTTTTTTTTTTTGAGACGTAGTCTCACTCTGTCACCCAGGCTGGAGTGCAGTGGCACGATCTCGGCTCACAGCAATCTATGCCTCATGGGTTCAAGCCATTCTCCTGCCTCAGCCTCCTGAGTAGCTGGGGCTACAGGTGCGTGCCACCACACCTGGCTAAATTTTTTTGTATTTTTCATAGAGACAGGGTTTCACCGTGTTAACCAGGATAGTTTCGATCTCCTAACCTCATGATCCACCCACCTTGGCCTCCCAAAATGCCAGAATTACAGGTGTGATCCACTGCGCCCGGCCTTAAATGGTTATTTCTAAGTGTCATAAACATGAAGTTAAAATTTGGCCTCATCTTTCACCCAGATGATTCACACCCATGATCCAAGGCCATCTTGAGCAAATTACTTTTTCTCAGAGCCTTAGTTTGTTTCTCTGTGGAATGGGAATGCTAACAGCACTTATCTCGGAAAATTGCTGAGAATAAATGAGACACACATTTACGGCACGTAGACAGTGTCTGGCAGGTGATGAGTGCTCAGTTAGCTTACTGATGAGGATGCAGATGACCTCACCCTGAGATAGAACAGATGTGTTCACTTTCATGGACTCAAGGCCACCCAGGCTTTGGGACATCCTTAAATTTTGTCCCAGCTTCTCCTCATCCTCATAAGCAGTTGGCTGGCTGGCTTACCTAGAAAAAGGAAAGGAAGGAGGAGAGAGAGCAAAGAAAAATGTTCATTTTCCCTGCTGTTCATCCCATTTTAAAGTAAGGTCCACCCTTGGCTGTCCTTGGTTGTATGGTTGCATCTACTTATAACGTTGGCCAAGTCACCATGGTAGCAGGTGCTGTGTCTGCCTTCCTCCATCGTCTTCAGCCCACCTGAGTTTACTCGCATCACCGACAGCTTCCCACCCCAGAATTCCTTGTTCTTTGCGTTTCCTCTTGGTGGCTTTCTCCAGGGGCTGTAGGGGCTTGTTTAGCCCACCTGCAGGGAATTTTTAAAAACCTGAAATTTTATGTCCCCAAGGGCAACCCTCAATCAATGAAAGATGACAGATGGCAGGTAAACATCTCAGCTGCCCCATCTCTCAGCGGGACATTGCTGAGGGGTTGACTTTGTGTTCCCTCAAGGGTCCTCAGCAAGACTGAGCCACCGTCACCCACAGCAGTAACATACTCATGAGCACACCCCCACACACACATTTGTGCTTCCTGGGATCACTTCCCAAATAAACTACTGGCACCCAAATTCTTGTCTCAGGGTCTGTGTCTTAGGTTAAAAACATCTGATCTTCGAGTTTTCTTGGGAACATCTACCCCATGACAAGTAGCTGAATAGGACATTAATATGGGCAGCAGTTTAAAGGTGCTGGAAGAGTTTCAAAGACAAGCATAGGGCATGAGGCCCACCCAGAGATTGGAAATAGAAGAAACAGAACTGCCACTAGAGACAGACAGCCAAAGGGAAGAGGTGATGTCACTAGAGCCAGGGTACTGGGCAACCTGTGGGACGTAGAACCCCATGTGGCTGAGGGCAAGGCTGCTTCAGGGTAGCTGGAACCAGATGGGGGCTGTCTGAAGCAGTTCCTTTTTGTTGACTAGAGGGAGAAGGCAGGAAAAATAGGTGTCAGTGCCTCCCACTGGCTCAACCTAACCAGAAGCCAGTTGGTAATGGAACCTGGGAAATACAGTTAGAAGAGAAGCTTGGAAAAAAGATCTGAAAGGAAACAGACAAATATCCAGCAGAGTTGGAGGTTCTGCTTTAAGAGGAGGAGAGGGGAGGGGAGGGAAGGGGGCATCCATAAATAGGAGAAGGTTTATGGAGGGAAGGGAAAAGAAGAAGGGAAGGGAAGAAAAGAAAAGGGAAGGGAAGGGAAGAAGAGAAGGGAAGGGAGTGGAAGAGAAGGGAAGGGAAGAGAAGAAGGTAAGGAAAGAGAAGGGAAGAAAGGAAGTGAAGGGAAGGGAAGAAGGGAAGGGAACAGAGAACAGAAGAGAAAGGAAAGGAAGGGGCAACCTTGATTAGGCTCCCACTGCCTTCCCCGGCTCCAACTAAATGAACATGTATGTTATGGTCATGCTGACATCCTTGCCTCCTCCTTTATCTTCAGAACAGAGCAGTAGTTATGAACACAGACTTTGGGTCCAAACGGCCTTGGTTGGAATCCCAGTTCTGCTACTTGCTAACCACGTGGCTTTGAGCAAGTTCCTTAACTTCTTCAAGCTTCACTTTCACATCCATAAAATGGAGACGCTAGCAGAATCCACCTCATTGAGTTGCTGTGGGAATCTGATAATGTATTCCATGCAAAGTACAGAATGAGTGTCTAATCAACGTTCATGCTTATGGAAACACACTGTTCTTTGAGTGTCAATCAGCTTATTCAAGTTCCTGCTAAAACATGTTTCTTCTCCTCTTCACCACTCACATCTCCAACTTCAATGTCTAGAATCTCTACCCCTTGTCTCTACTTCACTGTCTTTAAAAAAAAAAAAAATCTATTTTCATAGAGGTTCTGAGAACTGAGGAGAAACAGCCTTTCTCCTCCCCTCTGGGCTCACAACCCTCTCTCCGCATCCCCTGCCCCCTCCCTATCTGTGCTGGCCAGTTGTTCACAAGTAGCTTAACAGTTTTGAGAATACAAAAACAGGAAATTATGCCCCAGCCCTAAGACTAAAAAACTCATGTGCAAATCCTTCAGTGGACAGATTTCTTCAGCTTTCAAAAACTAGGGCTTTGAAAAATCAGGTCCCATGGCCAAGACCTCTGGATTTGCTTAATCATTTCCTTTGCAAATTTATAACCTCTTTAACCATGAAGGGAGATGGTGAGAAAGGGGGAGGCGGGAGTTGAAAATGTTTTAAGTCAACCGCAAGACAGGACAGGAAATTCTGGAGGGGGGTGCATTTTTCTTTAATCCCTCAGTGGCAGAGAGACCTAAGATAGCAGCTCTGGAAAACTGTTTATTGTCCAAGAAATGACCGTTCTGGGATATTGTTTTGCTGTTGATATTGACCCAGAGGAAAATGTGGCAGCCTTCTTCATTTAGTGGCTTCACAGAGAATAGAAGGGCAGAGAAGGTGCTAAGACAGCCTGGTCTGACCCTTGACTTGACTCATGCAACAAACATTTATAGAGTGGCTGCCCTGCCCTCCAAAGGACAGAGAGGACGGAGGCGGCCTCTCAAAGAGGTAAAATAACTTCCTCACTTTTCAATGCCATTTGAAATGTTAAGGAATCTACTGGAGGCTGTCTACTGGAAGAATCTAAAACAGGTGATCCAAAGCTGTCTTATTATTAAAATTCCTGAAAGACAAAAAGAAGTGGGTTTTGTTGTTGTTTTTTTTTTTTTTTGCCCCCTTCTTTCTCACTTTCTGAGTTTTCTTGGCTAACCAGAGTAACGTACTTTTTTAACCTTTAAGGTAAGTTCCTGTATTTAGCAGTGGTTTTTATTTGAAGCCAGGGCCCAACCTACTTATGTTGACCCAGCAAATGAAATGGAATGGAATAGAATAGAATACAATAGAAATCTCATGATGCATCACAGGTAATATGAGTAACACTCATTAGTGGAAGGTTCGCTTTGATTACTAATGTGTGTGTATAGACTCAAAATGTATTTCTTATTATGATTTGTAGGAAGAAAAATTTAAAAGCCTCTGATCTTTAATATAGTTCAGCAGCTAAAAGTGTGGGATCTAGAGTCTCCTAGCATGAGTTTGAATATCAGCCTGTCACTTACTGGCTGTGGGATGTTGGATAGGCTGATTATCCTCTCTGGACCTCACTTAGTTAAGGGAAATAAGGAAAGCTATAAAATGAGAGATATAAATACAACACAATAAAGAGAGATATAAAATGAATAGTGGATATGACATTGTCTGAATTGCTGAGGTCATTTATCTTCAGAAAACTCCATCCTGCCCTCTGTATCTTTCATTTGGCCCAGCGTTCTGCTAATTGTCTGGGGTCTACTCGCCTTAGGGAAAGCTACTTCCTCTATCTTAACCTCTCTTGATTTGATCTCCCTTCATTCCCTCCACCTCCAGTTGCTATCTCTAACATCATCTGTGGAAAACCAAAGCCATTTAATATGTAGAATTTCTCTTGGGAAAAATGGCTGCACAGTTGCAGACCATCTTACCTACTGAGTACAAAGATAAAAGCTAGACAAAAACCTTGAAGGCATCCTAAAATAGAGATACAATGCTCCACTTCAATTGAAAGCAACAGTAAGCGTGACAGTCGATTTTTCAGCAGAACTAATGAAAGCCCAAGGACAAAATCCTAAAAAAAAAAAAAAAAAAAAAAGAAGGAAAAGAAAACATAAGCTAAGATGGAAAAGAAAGAAAAGAAGAAAGAAAAAAGTAAGGGGTTGGAAAAAAAACTGCCAACCTATAATTCTACACCCAGTAAGAAATAGTTCTCAAAATTGAAGGTAATTATGTTTTCAGATAAACAAAAACTAAATTGCTGTGTTACTAACAGATCCTCACTAAAAGAAATACTAAAAGATTCCCTTTAAGAAGAAATAAAATGATCTCAGATGGAAGAATAAAAATGTAGGAAAGAATTAAAAGCAACAGAAGGATAAATGTGTTGGTAAATCTAAAGGAATACCAACTATATTAAAAGATCATAATAATGTCTTCTGGGATTTAAAATATATGTAGAAGGCTGGGTGTGGTGGCTCATGCCTGTAATCCCAGCATTTTGGGAGGCCAAAGTGGGTGGATCATTTGAGGTCAGGAGTTCAAGACCAGCCTGGCCAACATAGTGAAACCTCGTCTTTACTAGAAATACAAAAATTAGCCAGGTGTGGAGGCTGAGGCAGGATGACTGCTTGAACCCAGGAGGCAGAGGTTGAAGTAAGCCAAGATCACACCACTGCACTCCAGCCTTCATGACAAAGTAAGACTCCATCTCAAAAAGAAATAAAATAAATAAAATATATGAAGAATTAAAATACACAGTAGCAATAGCACAAAAGGTAGCCAAGAAAAAAAGGTACTAAACATGTTCCAAATTCTTTTATTGCCAGAGAACTAACAAATTTTATTAGATCCTGATAAGTCAGGGATTATAATTGTAGTCCATAAGGTAATTTTAAAATATAGAAATAACAAGTACAATGATTGAAAAGAAAGAACTCATTAATTTAAAAGGTCAGAAAGGAGAAAACAGGGAACTTATAAAAGCTGACTAATTAAAAAGAGCCATATATTAATATTGTGATAGTACTATACTAATAATTACTTTAAGTGCAAATAGAGTAAATATTCCCATTAAAAGACAGATTTTATACTAAATAAAAAACAAAAACCCAAATCTTTTTACATGAGATAAGCCCTAAATATAAGGACTCAGACAAGATGAAAATAAAAAAGATAGAAACAGATATTGCATTAATATAGTAACCAAAAGAAAGCTAGTGTAGCCATTCCAGTATCAGATGAAATACACTTTTAGAAAAGAAACAATATAAAAGATAAAGAGGAATATCTTATAATAACAAAAAGGGTCAGTCCTACCAGAAAAAGCAATTCCAAGTCCACAGCACCTACTAGAATAGCTTCAATATACCTAAAGCAGAAACTGCCAGATCTAAAAGGAGAAATAAATCCAGAATTATAGAGGTAGGCTTTAACATATTTCTATCAGCAACTGATAAACAAAAAGATAAGTCAGTAAGAATGGAGAAATTTACACCCTTGGCCTAATTGACATTTGTAGAACAAAGCAACCAATAACTGCAAAATGCATCTTCTTTTTCTAAGTGCACATGGGGCATTTAACGAAAGTCGTCACATGCTGGACTATGGAGTAGGTCTCAACACATTTCAAATGCTAAAAGCACACAATATGTTCTCTGACCACAGTGGAATTAGCTAGAAATCAATACACTAAGGATAAGAAAATGTCTAAGTACTTGGAAATTAAGCAAAGCAATCCAAATAGCTCATGATTTAAGAGAAATCACAGTAGAAATTAGAAAATATTTATGTGACATACCAAAATGTAGGATTCAGTTAAAGCTGTGCTTATAGGGAAATTTTTATCTTTAAATACACATATCAGATAATAAGAGAGAAAGAAAATGAATGACCTAAGCCCACACTTCAGAAAATTAGAAAAATAAAAACAAATCAAACCTAGAAAAATCAGAAACAAGGAACTAACAAAGATGACAAGACAGTTATGAAAAGAAAATAAATGTACAACAAAACATCTCTTTGCAGAGATGCAACGCCTCTTATTGTTAGATGAACAGACCCACCATTCATTTGTTCATCCATCCTTGCATTCATTCATTCATTCAATAAATATTTACTGAGAACAGTGCTGTGGATCAGGCACTGTTCTAATTTCTTAGAATAAGAAAACAAACAAAACAAAATTCTTGCCTTCAAGGAGCTTATATTTTGGTACAGGAAACAGGCAATAAACAAACAGCTAGTGATGAGATGTCAAAAAGAGGAATGTGCTATTAATAAATGAAAAAGCAGTAATACAGAATAAAGGACAAGTGAATTTCTTTGGGTTGATCAAGGAAAGGCTCTTCCAAGGTGACATTTGACCAGAGAGTTTCACAGAATGCAGAGTGAGTCATGCAACTATGAGGAAGAAAAGCATTCCAGACAAAAGGAAGAGGTACTGTATAAGCCCTGGTGAATGCATATTTGGCACATTGAAAAAAGCTTGTGTGCTCTTGGATAATGTTGAACAGGCTGTCGGAAACCAGAAAGGGCCTTGTAGCCATGATGGTAAGACCTGGATTTTAGCTTGAACTTGATAGGAAGATGCTAGAGCATTTTCAGCAGGGAAGTAACAGAATCTGATCATTCACAAGACATGTTTTTCCATTTAGCCTCCACGTCGGTTAATTTGTCACTTTGCTCCCCAACAGTCTTCTAATTCTGTAATTAAAGTTCTATTAGCATGATTTTCCAAGGAAAGAGCAAACTTCCTCCATAAATAAATCCCCCTTCCCTCCTGCCAGAAGAGAAGGCTTCAAGCAGCTTTCCTAAGATCGATTTTTCACCCCGTGATAGTTGGATGCTAGGAAAGTAACAGAGACAAAGCAGGTTAAAATCATCAGAGAAGTCTCAGGTTGGTTGAACAGATGTATGTGAAAACCCTTAACCCTACAGGAAGGACGTGGGAATATGAGGAGGGAGTAAAAATATGATGAAACTGAAAGTAGACTTTCTGTTCTGAGCTCAAGAAACATTTCTACGATGCAAGCAAGTAGAAATGTAAATGACACCTCAGAGAAGAGTTTCAAGTCACAGATATGGATGTGGTAGCCTTCAAAAGACAGTGATCATTCCAGCAACAATTTTCAAATGCAACCTCCCCCATACAGCCTAAGAGCACATTTCTTTGGGGAAGAGGCAAAACATTCTGTTAAAACGTGAATTTGTTTCCAAGATTTAAATATCAGAAATATGCATACGCAAATTCAGATTTCCATGTTCTCTTGAAATATTGGGAGTTGGGTGATCATGGACAAAATATTGGAAACCAAATGACCCTCCCCTTCTTCTGGGGTTTAGTCTCAGTTTTACACAATCCCCACAGAACTTTTTTCTAGCCTGCTCAGCCCCCGGAGCTGTCTACAGATATGGTCTCTAGTTTAAGAAATGAGGTTGATGAGGCCTCGGTGCAGTGGCTCACGCCTGTAATCCCAGCACTTGGGGAGGCTGAGGTTGGCAGATCACAAGGTCAGGAGATCAAGACCATCCTGGCCAACATGGTGAAACCTTATCTCTACTAAAAATACAAAAAATTAGTTGGGCGTGGTGGCACGTGCCTGTAATCCCAGCTACTGGGGAGGCTGGGGCAGGAGAATTGCTTGAATTAGGGAGTCAGACGTTGCAGTGAGCAGAGATCGAGCCACTGCGCTCCAGCCTGGCAACAGAGCTAGACTCCATCTCAAAAAAAAAAAAAAAAGGAAGAAGAAATGAGGTTGACGAATTGAAGAACAGAAAGCACATTTCTCAAAGCATTTCCCAGACGACCACCAATCCTATAAGGTATTCTAAGGAATATAAAGCTTCACATCGTGGTAGGCAGAATTCTAAAGTGATTCCCAAGATTGTCCCCTCCTTGCCCTGGTATACATGGCCTCTATAATCCCCTTAGCTTGACCTTTGAATGGATGAGATATCACTACTATGATTAAGTTATATGACAAAGGTAAAAGAATTTTGTATCTAAGGTCCCCAGTCAGTTGACTTTGATTTAATCAAGAAAAAGATTATCCTGGTTAGGCCTGGTTTAATCAGGTGATCCCTTAAAAAGAACTAGGGAAACAGGCCGGGCGCAGGGGCTCTTGCCTGTAATCCCAGCACTTTGGGAGACCGAGGTGGGCAGATCACAAGGTCAGGAGTTAGAGACCACCCTGGCCAATATGGTGAAACCCCATCTCTACTAAAAACACAAGAAAAAATTAGCCAGGTGTGGTGGGGCATGCCTATACTCCCAGCTACTTGGGAGGCTGAGGCAGAATTGTTTGAACTCAGTAGTGGGAGGCTGCAGTGAGCCAAGATCACACCACTGTACTCCAGCCTGGGTGTCAGAGCGAGACTCCATCTCAAAGAAAAGGGAACGAGGGCAGCAGCAGCAGCTGTTGTCCCATGGCCTTGTATAGGACATATTACAAACTGCCATGCCACAGAGAAAGGAACATCCAGCAAACTAAGAGCTCTAGGAGCTGAGAACCTCAGTCTACAACTGCCAAGAACAGAATTCTGTCAAAAACCATTGAGCTCGGAAGAGGACCCAGGCCTCAAATGAGATTACAACTCTGACCAATATGTTGATTTCAGCCTATTGAGACTCAAAGTGAAGGACCCAGCTAACTTGTACCCAGAGTCTCAAACTGTTAGATAGCAAATGGGTATTGTTTTAAGCTGCTAACTCTGCAGTGATTTGCCACATAATGATAGAAAATTAACACACATATGTCCATTCAACAAATACTCTGTCCATTCAACAAAAATGTGTCCATTCAACAAATATTAATACCCATTAATGCACACGTGTCCATTCAACAAATATTTAATGAGTGTCCCTACGGCATGTTACGTGCTATTCTCGAAACTGAAGATACACAGAGAGGGAAGCAGACAAAGTTCTTGCCCTCCTGGAGCTTACGGTCTAGTAGGGCAAGTTGGATAATAAATAAGAAAAACAGAGGCCAGGTGTGGTGGCTCATGCCTGTAATCACAGCACTTTAGAATACCAAGGCAGGCAGATTGCTTGAGCTCAGGAGTTTGAAACCACCCTGGGCAACATGGCAAAACCCCATGTCTACTAAAAATACAAAAAAAAAAAAATCAGCTGGGCGTGGTTGTGTGTGTCTGTAGTCCTAGCTACTCAGGAGGCTGAGATAGGAGGATTGCTTGAGACAGGGAGGTGGAGGTTGCAGGGAGCTGAGATTGCACCACTGCACTCCAGCCTGGACAACAGAGCAGGGTCACACATTTGACCTTCAGCAGTCACACAGTTTGGGTGTTTTGTTTTTGTTTTGTCTCCAAACAAACAAAAACCAAAAAAACGTGTGACTGCTGAAGGCTAAGAAGGACAGAATGTAACTTCCTCGTGCAGAAGGTTATATTAATAGATTCTGGGTTACTGATTCTAAGTAGCAGAAACCAATGAGCAAAGATCATCAATTCAAGAGGTTACATAAGCAAAAATAATAGTAATAAACAAATAGGAAAAAAGAAATATAGTTTTATTAATGTTAATAAGTGCCATACACCCCAAAATACTAAGTCAGGGAAAGGAGACAGGATGTGATAGCAAATGGGTATTGTTTTAAGCTGCTAACTCTGCAGTGACGCCCTCCACACAGTGGCCAGAATGAGTCTTTTAAAATTCAAGTCAGGGCCAGGTTCGGTGACTCACTCCTGTAATCCCAGCACTTTGGGAGGCCGAAGCAGGTGGATCACCTGAGGTCAGGAGTTCAAGACCAGCCTGGCTAAGACAGTGAAACCCCGTCTCGACTAAAAATACAAAAAACTTAGCGGGGTGTGGTGGCAGGCACCTATAATCCCAGTTACTCAGGAGGCTGAGGCAGAGAATTGCTTGAACCTGGGAGGCAGAGGTTGCAGTGAGCCAAGATCGCACCGCCGCACCCCAGCCTGGGGGACAGAGAGAGAATTCGTCTCAAAAAATAAATAAATAAAAATAAAATTGAAGTCAGATCAGCTCCAAGCCTTCCGATGGCAGAAACTAGGAGAGGCGTTTGGATGCTGTTGCTGTCATGCAGCTTGGTGATGACTGGAATTTGACGGAGGTGCTGCTGCAGGATGGAGAAGAGAGATCAGATTCTGGATCTGTTTAGAAGATGGGGAGGGTGGGGTTTGCTGTTGGACTGGATGAGGGTAGGAGACAAAGACAGGAGCCCGGGTTGATGACGAAGGACTCAGAGCTCTGAATCAGGTGTGGCTGATTCACGCTGGGTAGTTAGCATTTGGGAAAGGTAGGGGTGTGTGTGTGCAATGTGGTCAGACGCTAGTCAGGAGCATTTACATACATGAGTCAACCTGGGAGTGAACTTGTGTCCAACTGAACATGAAGCAATTACTCAAAGTTGGTTTCCGGAATATTCCCAGGGTGAAATAACTTCCTGTGTTTATCACTGTCTTCTCAGTGTAAGTGTTTGCTTGTCTAGTGAACTGAGTTAGCCTTGTCTGTTGAAACTTGGAGTGCTGGGCATGCAGGAAAAAATATGTGAAAATCTCAGGGAGCTGACAGACACTTCCAAAAGAAAAGAAAGTGAACTTTATCCTTGGGCTCTTTTATGAGAGGGAAATTGTTTGATTTAGTCAACTGCTGACTGAGTATTGCCTATAAGTAAAGGTCTAGGGGAGTGAGGAATAAGAAAAGCACAGAACACCCCATAATAATGGGAGGGAGCCATTCCAAAGGCCAAATGTCCAGAAAATATGATGGGAGATGCCACATGCATTATTGTGTTGCAGACCCTTGTGTGATTCTCTTGAATCACATGGATGGTTAAGAACATGGATTCTAAAACTCAGCTCTCACCAGGCGCGGTGGCTCACGCCTATAATCCCAGCATTTTGGGAGGCCGAAGTGGGCGGATCACGAAGTTGGGAGATCAAGACCATCCCGGCTAACATGGTGAAACCTCATCTCTACTAAAAATACAAAAAATTAGCTGGGAGTGGGGGTGCGTGCCTGTAGTCCCAGCTACTCAGGAGGCTGAGGCAGGAGAATGGCTTGAACCCGGGAGGCAGAGGTTGCAGTGAGCTGAGATTATGCCACTGCACTTCAGTCTGGAGACAGAGCGAGACTCCATATCAAAATACAAAAAAAAAAAACCATCTCTCCCACTGAGCTACGTAGGAGAGCTTGTTCAAGCTAAGACACTGAGCTTGACCATCCTGTCTCAGTTTCTTCACTATAAAATGGGGGTGGTGCTATTATGATAATAATGGTGTTATTCTATGGTAATAATACCATCATCATAGAAATAAATCAGAAACAGACACGGACTGCTCAGAGCAGTGCCTCGTATCAAGTTAGCACAAAATCAGCATCTGCAATTTTTATCATGATGCTGTTTCAGATATGTATTTTTTGTTATTATGAAACCACAACATATTTTTAAATGTCAGAGAAGAGAATGGAAAAACAACCATCATAATCTCATTTCCTTGGTACAGTCTTAATTTTACACAGTCCCTGCAAATAGTTTCAACACTGATCATTTTATACTTATGAAAGTAGCTAGCATATAGTAGGCACTCAATAAAATGCTCGCTGGCTAACTGCCCAATTCAGTGGAAACTATTTTGTTTTATGTTTTGTGTACCTAAAATTATATCAGATATATTTCACTTTGGTTCTTTTTTTTTTCTCATAACTACACAATTACAATTTTATGGCTACAAGATATCTCATGGTGTCAATGTAACAAGCCTCAAATAAGTCATTTTTCTTTTGCTGTACTATTATACATGGAATTACTACAAACCATACTATTTTAGATAACACTACATTGAACCGTTTTGTACACAGTGTTTTGCTTTTTTCCTAAAATTTCTTAAGACCACTGTGGAATTTGGAAATAAATACTCTCAGCTAAACTTTGAAGTTATCTGTAAGTAAGGGAGCCTTAAAAAGTTAAAACAAAATGAGATTCTTTCTATAGGATCAGGTTGTAATAAAATGAACTTGGCTGGGCACGGTGGCTCAGCTCATGCCTATAATCTCAGCACTTTGGGAGGCCAAGGCGGACAGGTCACGAGGTCAGGAGTTCAAGACCAGCCTGGCCAACATGGCAAAACCCCATCTCTACTAAAAATACAAAAATTAGCCAGATGTGGCTATGCATGCCTGTAGTCCCAGCTACTCGGGAAGCTGAGGCAGAAGAATTGCTTGAACCCGGAAGGCAGAGGTTGCAGTGAGCCAAGATTATACTACTGGACTCCAGCCTGGGCAACAGAGCAACACTCCATCTCAAAAATAATAATAAAATAAAATGAACTTCACACTCTTTTTTTGTCTTTTCTTTTTCCTTTTTGTGGAGAATGGGGTCTTGCTATATTGTCCAGGCAGGTCTTGAACTCCTGGGCTCAAGCTATCCTCTTATGTCTGCCTCCCTAAGAGCTGAGATTATAGGCGTGAGCCACAACGCCCGGCCTAAAATGAACTTCACAAGACAACAGTGATGTGAGTGAAATAGTGACCTCATTTTCATTTTGAAAAGCTGCTTCTCCCTCTTTCGAAAGAGTTGTATTAGAAACAACTCTTCCAACATTCTATTGATCTTTTATCTGAGGTTAATATAAGATATGAGTATTTTGATGTATTCATTAACAAAAAGAACAATCAATTCACCTTTAGTAGGTGTAAGTAAGGGAAGACCTCAGTAGATCTGGTTAACTCTCAGTCTGGCTTTAGAAAGCCGCAGTGGGTCGGGCGCGGTGGCTCACTCCTGTAATCTCAGCACATTGGGAGGCCAAGGTGGGAGGATCACCTACAGCCAGAAGTTCAAGACCAGCCTGGCCAACATGGCGAAACCCCATCTCTACCAAAAATACAAAAATTAGCCATGTAATCCCAGCTACTTGGGAGGCTAAGGCAGGAGAATCACTTGAACCCAGGAGGCAGAGGTTGAGCCGGGCTGAGACCGTGCCACTGCACTCCAGCTTGGGCAACAGAGCGAGACTCCATCTCAAAAAATAAAAATAAAAAATAAAATAAAAAGCTGCAGCTGAAAATTTTGCAGCTACATATTGTATTTTCTAAAGCAGCAGCCCCCAAATCTTAGGACATGTTGGATGGATAAATTTCTCCCTCATGGTGCTGGTAAAGCAGAGAGGAAGGGTGAGTCACAACAATCTTTTTAACAGTAACGTTTACAGACCTCCAGGAGAGGCACTTCCCTAGCAATACAGAGACCGTGGCTGCACATTGATGCTCGCTTTATAATGGAAGACTAAGATTCATGGTCCAGAGTGTGGGCCGGACGCAGTGGCTCACGCCTATAATTCCAGCACTTTGGGAGGCTGAGGTGGGCAGATCACAAGGTCAGGAGTTCAGGACCAGCCTGGTCAATATGGTGAAACCCTGTCTCTACTAGAAATACAAAAATTAGCCAGGTGCAGTGGCAGGTGCCTGTAATCCCAGCTACTCAGGAGGCTGAGGCAAGAGAATCACTTGCACCTGGGAGGTGGAGGTTGCAGTCAGCCAAGATCCCACCACTACACTCTATCCTGGGCGAAAAAGCAAGACTCCGTCTCAAACAAATGAGCAAAGAAACAAGAGTGCGGTCTCCAGAACCTGGAAGCTGTAAGTGTGAACAGCGGCTTTGCCACTTGCTACCTGGGCACTGCAGGCAAGTAAGTAACTGACCAAGGCAGGGTTCAGGGTCCCAGGTCTGCTGGCCTCCAAAGTCCCTGGGCTTCCATACGTCATGCTACACTCTCCAGAGTGGTTCTTCTCCTACTTTGGTTGATTCTAAAGTTTCCTGGAAGTGGGAAGAATAAAAACTATCCCTTAGTGAGAGACGATGCTACCTTAGATTAGCATGGTCACAGAAGAGGTCATGAGGAACGGCTGTTTTCAGGATCTATTTGAGGAAAACGTGACAGAACCATAAAATCTCTGTGAAATCTGATTGTATACTGAAAGGAAGCTTCAGCCCACGGCAGTGTTCCACAGATGTGTTCATTGACTTGAACGAGTGACTGCCAAACCTGTAATGTGGGGCCCTTGCTTTAAAAATCTGCAGATTCAAAAGAAAATCTTTCTCCTCAAATCTCTTTTCTTTTTCTTTTTCTTTTTTTTTCTTTTCTTTTTTTTGAGACAGGGTCTGTCACCCAGGCTGGAATGCAGTGGCACAGTCATGGCTCACTGCAGCCTCAAACTCCTGAGCTCAAGAGATCCTCCGCCTTAGCTTCCTAAAACCATGCCCAGCTAATCTTTTAAATTTTTTTGTAGAGAATGTTTTGAGCTATGCTGCTCAGGCTGGTCTCAAACTCCTGGCCTCAGGGACTATTCCCACCTCACCTCCTAAAGTGCTGAGATTACAGGCAAGAGCCACCACAACCAGCCATGTCCTTTCTGATTTTGCCGCTTGAATTATAGCCATAAGGCCAGATGAAAAGAAAACAAAATTAGAGAACCTGAGAATGAAATCATTGATTCAGCGACTGTTGCATGTTCTCCTCTATGATTTATTCCATTTAATCTTCAGAGGAACCCAGTGAGGTGGGGTTCTTCGTCCCCTTTCCACAATATGAGAAAACTGAGGTGTAAAGAACTTATAGAATTTGCCAGAAGCCACAGGAACTGTTAAGCAAAAAAACAAGGATTCCAAATGGGAGTGTGTGATTCCCAGTTTGCAGACTTAATCACAAGGCTGCATCCCCTCCTGCCATGCAGGGGAAAGTGGGGGTCGGGGTCCAGTCAGTATGAGGGAGGTGGGCAAAGTCCTTCTCTCTGTGAATCACACAACTCATTCATCAGCCTGAGGAGACTGAGGCCACATCGGTGTCACTAGCTTGTGTCTACAGTTCCCTAGAGTTCTGTGTTTCTCCCACAGAGTTAAGAACACACAACAGCCCCTTGAGTTGGGAGTGGGAAAGAGTTGACTTTTGTTACCCAGTCTTGGGGAAGTTGATGGTTCTAGGTCCTTTTCACTGTGTAGAAGCCTGACATTTGATATTTGGGGAAAAGGTGGGAGAAAAAAAGACCCCAAAGTCCAAGGCCAGGCTGCTTTGGGCCTGCCTGCCTGATTCTTTGCCAAACAAGAACCCTTCCTTGGCTGCCTTCCCTCCTAAATGATTTTCAAACTACAGTTTTAAAAACAGTTCCTTTGGGGAATTATAAAAGTAATCATGTTTTTGATGGAAAATTGTTGTGTCAACAGAAATGCCTGAAAAATAGAATCACCAATTTCCCCATCACCCAGGGAAAACCACTGTTAACATTTTAACTACTTTTTCTTTTTTTTTCCTTATGCATAAATACTATTTTGTAAGCCCTCAACTGCATAAAAAGTTTTGTAGCATGCACTTTTGAAAATTCATCATTGTAGAACTAGCGTTCTCCCATGTTTTAAAATTTTTCTAAAACTTGGAAAACATTATTTTTAATAACTACCTAATAGTCTACCCATAGATTATTATAGCATTTAATAATTTCTCCATCGGTGGACATTCCTTTGTATCCTATTTCAAGCAGCATTTCCCCCACACAAATGTTTAGCCTTTATACAGAGATTATGGTTTGATCCCACCAATCAAACTACTTGTACTTCCCACCAACTTCCTTCTAGGCTTTTCTGTATCAGAAGAGTTGGGATGTAAATTAGAGGAGTGATCTCAACTCAGAAACAAATTCCATTGCTGAACTGTTGCAGCAACGCCCTCTGAGGAGAAGGGAACATGCCCTTTCAGTGAGCTTTTGGGTCGCTCCAGTTAAAATCGAACCAACACAGAAGTTCCCCTTGACTCTCTTCCCCTACCCCATCCCAGCCACCCTGCAGCCTTATGTTGCCCCTCCCCTCAATTTCAATTTCTGCCTCTTTACCTCCCATTTACTTCACAAAATATTATAATCTATGTTCCACTCCCACCACGGCTGAAACAGCCCTTGCAAAACACTAAATCCATTGTGCTGTGCTTTACATTAATTTCTAATTGCACAAGTGATACAGAACATCACTTTCTTTGTTAAAATAGTAATTAACAACTTAAAGATAAAGGTAAATATTAAATTCACTTTTAACCACTTATTCCCAATCTTAGGAACATCAAGAGTATTTAGTATTGTACGTGCGATGCATTTTCTTTAGATCCTGTTTCTAAAGAAGTGGAGGTGGAAATGAGAGGGGAAGAGGAGGGAGGAGGAGAGGGGAGGAAGGCACAGCACAGGCTACCTATAACGCTATATTTACCTATAACTCTACTTTGGTGTGTGTTTTGTTTTATTTGGCCTTTTTTTTTTTTTTTTTTTTTGAGATGGAGTCTTGCTCTGTAGCCCAGGCTGGAGTGCAGTGCCACGATCTCTGTTCACTGCAACCTCTGCCTCTCGAGTTTCAAGCAATTCTCCTGCCTCAGCCTACCCAGTAGCTAGGATTACAGGCACCCACAACCATGCTGGGCTAATTTTTGTGTTTTTAGTAGAGAGGGGGGTTTCACCATGTTAGCCAGGCTGGTCTCGAACTCCTGATGGACATTCAGGTTGTTTCTAGTTCTTCACTATAACAATCAATAATGCAACAAAGGGCACCCCTTACCCCTTCTCCCTGTGCACCTGTGAGAATTTCATTTCTCTAGGGCAGATACAGAGAATTGCACCTGCAGGCTGATTGAGTGCGTACCTTTCCTTTTAACATTAATAGGCTCCGACAACCTCACCACCACCACAACGCGGCACATTTACATGAATGACCCATTTCAACCGCATGCTACTTGGCTCTTCAGTAGCCTCATACAGCAGGTTCCTCTCTTCTATCTTTTACTCCACTTTGCCTTCTTGTTGCTTTCCCTGTCTCCCAGCCCACGCTTCTCAATTCCCTTTGCAATCTTCCCCTCTGCTGTCTGTCCTGAAATGTGGTTGTTGCCTGGAATGCTCCTTGTTCTGCCTGAATGATCTCGTATATTCCTATGACTTGCACAACCAGTTTTCTCATGGGTCACAGACTCAAATACTTACAGAAGGCTGGCGGGGCAAGGAAATACTGGAGAATCTTGTACCTCCCCCCATGCCCAAGCCCCGACCCCACCCCTCAGCTCTAGCTGTTGTTGCTTTATTGGAATCTATGCCTAATACGCTCAGATTTCTTTTTCTCCAAAAGGAGGTGGAAATCTAGCTTTGAGTATAAGTGCTTACATTTTCTTAAGAATTGAAAATCGATTCAAAAGAAATTTTAATCCCTTCTGTTCAACAGAACACCCCTGTGGAGTAGGTTCAGCTGCCAAGATCCCAGATGGTGACTTCAACCTCACGCAAAATCACTCCCTTCCTCAAATCCTCCCTTTCCTAACACCCACCTGTGCTTTATCCAATCAGGCGCCAGTTCCGTGATTCCACCTCAGAAATAATCCCAGAATTCGGCCCACCTTTCCGTCCTCACTGTCACTGCCTTAATTCCAACTCACAACCAATCAAATCCTGACTGTGACCAGAACATTCTACCTGACTTTCCTGCTGTTAGGTGATGCCTACCTTACCTGCCTTGTGCTACCCTCCACTCCATTCAAAAGCATCCTTGCCATGGCTGCTGGAGAGAACCTCATGTCAGAGGAGGCAGGGAGGGGAGAAGAGGAAGAGAAAGAGAAAGCAACGATGTCGTCCCTGCTCAGAGAGCCTTGCTAGCACCATGCTGCCCATAAAACAGCTGCCAACTGTGGTCACCTTTGTTCAGCACTTGACTCAACATGATAAAATTTGATCCAACATTATGAAATCAGATTTCATGTAAGTATTTAGATATTGGGCTTTTCCTCTAACTGGCGCTGGACACGGTGGCACACGCCTATAATCCCAGGACTTTGGGAGGCCGAGGCAGGCAGATCACCTGAAGTCAGGAGTTCAAGACCAGCCTGGCCAACATGGTGAAACCCTGTCTCTACCTAAAAATACAAAAATTAGCCAGGCATGGTGGTGGGCACCTGTCATCCCAGCTACTTGGGAGGCTGAGGCAGGAGAATCGCTTGAACCTGGTAGGTGGAGTTTACAGTGACCTGAGACTGCGCCACTGCACTCCAGCCTGGGCAACAAGATCAACGCCGCCTCAAAAAAAACAAATAAATAAACAAAAAACAAACTGGCTTATAGCACTGTGTCTTTAGTCTCCCACGGAATCAATCCGCTGGAGCCAGGTAGTGACCACTGCTTTGGGGAGTCAGGCGCCTTACTGTCCTGCAGTTTTTCACCTTTCTCTATTTCTGTACCCTGGCCAGCCTCATACTGCCTGGCCCTGAAGGAGTTTCCAACCACTGAACCACAGGCCAAAATTCAATCTGTTAATGTGCCCGCAAGACCCTGTGTGAATGGCCCCTATGCCCTGCCACGGTCTCTACTCCCAGCCCTTCCCTTTATCCCCATCCTTTCTTCTACCACTAATAACAGTTGACTCACAAAGAAATTGTTTCAGACCTGAACCTAACCACCACTCAAATGCCATGGTTGTTTTAGTTACTTAAATGAAGGCAGACACACTCCGTTCAGAGAGGTCTTCCCTTTGGCTCAATAAATCTCTCTTCAAATTGCTAATGAAGTTGAACTTGCTCTAGACACTGCATTTCAAGTTTATGAAACTACTACTGAAGCTCTTCATTTAGTTCTCAGGAGTGCACTGCTCTGCTAAGATGCTAATAGAGGGAGACTGCATTGCTGACGGACAAAGACACACCTAATTTATTTAAAAACCCCCAGGAGAAGTGCAGTGAAGCTCGCTTAGTAAGACTGAGGTTCACATTCTTAGAGCACACAGGCATGCACACACACACACCCTTAACTGTCTCCTCGACATATATAATTAGTATACATAACGATTATTTTGCTCCATGGTAATTAGCTAAAAATAAAAGTTGGCCCTATAATCTACTGAGTTAGGATGATTTTTGTTAAAACCAGATAATTTTCTGTATTTTAATAATTATTTGAAATGGTAAAGTCTACTTGATGCTTACCCCTAATTGAGCCTTCCCTTTTTTTAAAAAAAAAACTTTTTTTTTTTTGAGACGGAGACTCGCTCTGCGGCCCAGGCTGGAGTGCAGTGGCTGGGCCGGAGTGCAGTGGCTCAGTCTCGGCTCACTGTAACGTCCGCCTCCCGGGCTGAAGCCATTCTTCCACCTCAGCCTCCCGAGAGGTTGGGATTACAGGCGCGTGCCACCACACCCAGCTAATTTTTATTTTTAGTAGAGACGAGGTTTCACTATGTTGACCGGGCTGGTCTTGAACTCCTGACCTGAGGTGATCCGCCCGCCTCAGCCTCCAAAAGTGCTGGGATTACTGGAGTGAGCCATGGCGCCCTGCCGAGTCTCCCTTCTTAGTATTGATAACATGATTTCAACTTTGTGGGGAGATGAAAACTACATTTCCCAGCCTCCTTTGCAACAAGGCACGGCCATTTAACAGACCTCTGGCCAATGAGATGTCAGAATCATTGGTTGGGGTTTCCCCAAAAGCTCCTTAAAGGTGATAGCCTGTAGGAGTACAGACTTCAGTGATTCCCTCCGCCCTTGAAAGACAAAGTTACTATCTGCTACCTGGAAAACGACGTTCAGGGAAAGGTGAAAACATCGGGCCTTAAAACCCACACCACATCAACACCTGCAGCTACCTACCTCTAGGTAGGTAGCTGTGGATTATACCTCTGCCTCTAGCTCTCTACCTCTAGATTATGCAATAAATGAGAAACATAAATCTTACCTAAGCTGCTGGTATTGGGGTTTTCCATTATAGACAGGCAAACTATATTCCGTTCAAAGTAGTTTTGAAAAACTGAAGAAAATCAACGCATTTTTCCCACTGGCTAACCCACTCAAAATCATGGGCAGGTACTAATTAAGAAACAGCTGTCAATAATAATATTTTATTCATATTATCTCAAAATTCTTAATGTGCCATTTTACCATTTTCTGCCTTTTGATCCACATATAATCCAACATGAAATTTGTCAACTACACATGTAAAAACAGTGATATGGAGAAACAAACCATCTGCAAAATTTCAACCCAAAGTTTTATTTCCATTTTGGCCTAAAGCAAGATGTTCCCTGTGGGGGTGGGAGGCCCTTAATTTCCCACCTTACTCTGCATGACTCAATCTGAATGCACCCCATTGGCATTCTGGACTTTTCTATAATCTCCTTTCCTTAATAAATTCAAGATTGCTCCACAAATCACCAACAGCTTATAATAGCATTACTGTTTCTGGGCTAAATCAGGGATGCAGCACTGGCCAGTAGCGATGTCTACGGATTATCTGAATAATTGCTTCAATTCCCCACTTGTTTCTAAGTGAGTATAGGCCTCACCCCTGGGCATGGCTGAACATTACTCATAGTCAAACTGAGAGTTTCAACGCTAAATGTGACAATGTGTGCTATATTTGTTTTCTCTCTAGCAGATTATTCAAATACCATCTAGTTGAAGTCAAGCTGTCCCAAAGCCCACTGAATCTTTGCCCCAAAGGTCCCTGTAGGAGCCCTTGAAGAGCTTCTTTTGCTATACTGTAATCCCTTTCTCAGTGAGTATGTGATGATTGGATGTTTTCAGCCCAATTCTTTTCTTCTGCCTCATGTCCCCTAGAGATCCCAATGGCTCCTTATAAAAGCCATGTGTGTCTTATCTCTTCCCATGCAGTTGCTCAAACCAGAAAGCAGGCTGGAAAACATTTCCCCAACTGTACTGTTTTTCATCATTTCTTTCTGACACCCTCAGATAACTTGTTAGCATATTGTCTTTCTCTCTTCAGCGCAGCCCTCACCGGGGGTTTGGGGGCTTAATGACATCACCCAGGAATTTGTAATTAGAAACAAAAATGCCTCTTTCAAAATCTATTAACACTGGGAGAGGGAAGAAAAAAATTTTTTAAGTTGCTGGTACAACCCCAAATGAATGAGGTCTCTTCGGACCAGACAGAAACACTGCCAGCTTTCAGGACGCTCCCAGGAGAGCACTGGAAACAAGTCACAAGTAACCTTTCGGGCTGCTGTTGCCCGTGCCACATGCAAGGGCTGACACCAGGACCTGGGATTGGCCTTGAACTTTTTTTTTTTTTTTGAGACACAGTCTCACTCTGTCACCCAGGCTGCAGTGCAATGGCGATCTTGGCTCACTGCAACTTCCGCCTTCGGGTTCAAGACCACCCTGGCCAACACGGCAAAACCCTGTCTCTACTAAAAATACAAAAATTAACCAGGCATGATGGTGGGCGCCTGCAATCCCAGCTACTCGGGAGGCTGAGGCAGGAGAATCACTTGAACTCTGGAGTTGGAGATTGCAGTGAGCCAAGATCGCACCACTGCACTCCAGCCTGGGCGACAGAGTGAGACTCCATCTCAAAAATAAATAAATAAAAAATAAATAAATAAATAAATAAATCATATAGGACAGAACAGATGCAAAACATTCACATCATCCTAGAAAGTTCTCTCTGAGCAGTGCTGGACTAGGAAGTCGGATTTGCCTGGGACCCTCCTGGACTATACCTGCTGTCTACCAATAGCACCCTGTTTCACTCTCAAAAATATCCTAGTAATTCAGCTACCCTCTCTGCCCACTGGGCGACAGTCTTTGCCAGGACTTCCCTGAAACCCAAAGCTCTTTGTCTTGATGAATAAGTTGGCAATGTCCAGCAATCTCCCTGCTTTTTTTTCCCCCCTGATTCCCTCTCACCTATCAAAAGCAACAATTTCTGGAACAGGAAAAAAAAAAATCCAAGAGAAGAAGTTCATTTCTCCCCAATTAAATGATTTCCTTGTCAGCGGTTTCAGCTTTGTTTTGTATTTCCCTTTGCCTAAAGCAGCTCGGATGGGTGCCCTTTGCCCTGAATCATGCCCATAGATCACACAGGAGGGAGGCCCTCCAGGCTTCTCCTGAGCCCTCCTGGCCGTCTTCCCCACCGCCCCCCTCCCCGCATCCTCCCCTTCCCGCCTTGCCCAGCAGAGGGCATCTGAGTTTAACAGTCTCAATAAAGAACATGCACACAATCACTTGGGATTTTTTTTTTCTTTCTTCCAGTGATACTTTTTCTTTGTGAGCAGCAATTGAGGTGCCAGCTAATACAGGTCACCTGAAGGACAAGCTGTCAGAATCGGAGCTCAGAGCCACCAGCTTGTTAGGGAACCGCACACTCAGCTCCCACCCAGCTCGGGACACCCAGCGGGAGCCTCCCTTGCAAACACCAGCAGACACCATTTTGCAGAACTCTTCAGGAACACCAGTTAAACTGTGTTAGGTGCAGCGCATGCAGCCAAGACGAGCACGGAGAGTGAGGGGGCTGGTCCACGGGAAGCAAAGCTCCTGATGCTGGGATTGCTCTGGCTAAGGGGTTTGTAAACAGCCTTGCATCTCACACTTCTGCCAGGCAACAAAATGGTGGTGAATATTTAAAAAAAAAAAAAATGCAGGGGTGGGGGAAGGGAGGAAGGTAGCACTAGGTACCAGAGATGGACTTTTATGCAGTTTTCTGGGGCTGTCCTTTACCAACAGTTTTCTCTTTTTCTCTCTTCCTCTCTCTTTCTCTCTCTCGCTCTCTCTTCTCTCTTTCTCTCTTTCTTCCCCCTCCCTCCCTCTCTCTTATTCTCCTTGCTATATTGTCTGCAGTAATCTTCCTCCTCCTACTGAAGGGGGCCAAAGACCCAGCTAATTTGACTCCAGCTCCCCCTCCTCAGCCTTGCAAATTCCTTGTTAAGTATAATTTCTGATTTGTTTCTACATATCTTAAGGGGTGAGGTGCTAAGGCAAGTGATGAGTTTGGGTTATCTTGTTTGCCTGTTTCGGTGCATTAAACATATTTACGAGAGGAAAAAGCTTCTTTCTAGATAGGCGTTAAATGCTCTAAGATTCCCAGAAAACCTGTGGAAGGGGCATCTAAATGGAAAATGTGCAGTATGACTCCATTGCACCTTTAAGAAGAAAACAAGCGGCTGATCTGCTGGGGTCTGGTGGGAGTGTGGCAGTGAGCGATTTGTCTGACTGCTGCACATTCATTTCCTTTTCTATAATCATCTCACCTTCCTGAAGGAGTAAATAAGACAACACAGTAAAGGGCTAAGCAAAGTTGCATGGCACAGCTTCGGTGAATGGCAGCTATTACTGTTTTATTATGTCTTTGCTTCAAGCTCTCTCCCTGGGCCAATAGCTTAGCTTCTGCAGACAAATGCTTGACGGAGAGAGCTCTGTGTTATCTGAAGCCAGAAATTCTACAGCAGAGGTTTCGCTCCACCTCACCATTGATTTCCTTTCTGTGATTTTGTAAGTCATCACTTTGTGATGCAGTTTCTCTCTGTATGAAACAAACGAGTATTTTTACCACCCCTTCTGAGACTGTTGATAAAACACACTCGACAAACGTTTACAGCGCCCTTGTGAGGCACTGAGGAATGGGGAGAAATCCACACCTAACCACCACCACCACCACCACCACCACCATGCAGCCCAGAGTGCTCGGGGCAGCACCAGTTTTTGCCGAAGTGTTAATAGCCCCTCCTCTCACTCCTCCCAAGTGTCTTCGATGGGATGGTTAGTTATAAGGTCACCCTACAGAAAACAGAACACCAGCCTGGAGAAATTCAGAGTCAGGGTGAGAGAGAAGACTGTGGGGAGAAGGTGGGCACCAGAGACCAGATAACCAGGGAGAGAACAGATAGATACATAGTTAGACGAGTCATAGAGATACATAGAGAGATAAGACAGCTGATAGATAAGACACATAGATGGTAGATAGATACATACATGCATACACACATACATACAATATATATAGATGAGTAGATAAAGATAGATGGGTACAGCCAGCCATGGTGGCTCAGGCCTCCAACCCCAGCACTTTGGGAGACTGAGGCAGGAGGATCACTTGAGTTCAGAGTTCAAGACCAGCCTGGGCAACATAATAGGATCCAGTCTCTATTAAATAAATTTTTAAAAGGTAGATAGGTAATAGATATATAAACAGATGACAGACACAGAGATACATAATACACACATAGATGATAGATCAGTGGAAAATAGGTAGAGGATGGGTAGATAGATGGTAGATAGACACATACATACATATAGATGAGTAAAGATAGATAATAGAAACATAAACATAATGGACACAGATACATAATACATACATATATACATACATCAATAGATAGATATAGACGGATAGAAGGATGGATGGATGGATGGATGGATGGATAAATAGATGCCTGGAGATTAAGAGAAGGAGACCTGGGAGAAATGAAGCTAAATGAAGCTTCATTTAGCTGAGAAACTGAATGACCACAGGCAAATGTGTCATCTCTCTGAGTCGCTACTGCTTCGTGGGGAAAGCAGGGACCATCGAACCAGGCCTGCTTCCAGGGCGTGTACCTAATGAAATGACAGGTACCTGAGCATCTGGCACAGGATCGCTCAATCTGCAGCTAAGGCATAGCAAAGAAGGGGTTCACCTCGTCCAGACACAAGAGGAAACCTCTAAAGAAAACCATCATAATACATAGAGTTATGTGTCATTTCCAAACATATAATTATATCTTGTGCTTTACTATCTTTTTCCTTTGAACTTCCCTTGGGGCTGGAGGAGGATCCCATCATCAAGGCACACAAAGACCTCTCAGATGGACTTGCAAATTGTAAAGGCTCGACCTGTCTTTCACTTTTAGATTCTGTCCCGTGTCAGGAAGTAACTACACAGCAGGC
The DNA here is from genome assembly GCA_963573385.1 of Cacajao melanocephalus. Classification (NCBI taxonomy): domain Eukaryota; kingdom Metazoa; phylum Chordata; class Mammalia; order Primates; family Pitheciidae; genus Cacajao; species Cacajao melanocephalus. The sequence goes on from CAUYLG010054385.1 coordinate 88,987, forward strand.
CAGGAGAGGGCGAGGGCTGGGTTAGAAGACGAGCAGCAGCATTCGACGGGGGCAAGGATGACAGAGTGACAGCTCCTGCCACAGCTGGGGACAGGAGATAAGAAACAGAGAGCACAGAAAGCAGCCTCGAACATAAGAGCCCCAAACCTCCCGCTCACACATGGATACACACAGCAGAGAAGGATCCAGGGCTGGCCAAAGGAGAGATGGCTCTCATTTTATAAACAACCGTATCTCCTCCTCCACCAACTTCCTAAATGCCTTCTTCAACATTTGTACAGGCTCCTAAGAAATAATATCAGCCAGCACCTGCTGCAAAGGGGCATCCCAGGATGTGCAATTGAATCCTCTGGCAACACCATGAGGTTGGCATCATTATCCCCACCCCCTCCCCCACCGAGGAAAGAGCTGGGGAGATGAACGGCTTGATGTCCCACAGCCAACCTAGCCTGCAGATCCAGGGTGGCAGCTCTCCTTCTGAAAGGCTTTTCTGCCACCTGGAGCTGAGATTTGTCTTGCCTGCTTCTTAAAGCAATAGCTCCTCTTACCACTCCTTCTCAAATCCAACTGCTTGGCATCACCCACCCCCTGCTATTACCCTAGTCTAAGCTACTCACACCTTTTGGTCAAAGACTACTAGAGCCTCCTCTCTGGTCCCTCTGCTTTCTGGTCATCCACTCATTCCAGCGCCTGGTTTTGTCCCTGAAAGTCCCATGTCCCAGGAAACCCCTCCATCTCTGGTAAATCCGGATGACTGGTCACATTCTCTGCTGCCCACTTGCCCTCCTCCCTGCAATCTATTCTCCGAGACGCATCTGTGTCGTTTTTAAAATGTAAAGTGCATTGTCTCATGCTGCTTAAAATCCTCCAGGGACTCCCTGTCATCCTCCCAACAAAACCTAGACTCTTTTAACAGGGTGACAATGATCTTGATGATATGGACCCTGGGCAAAGCTGAAGCAAGGATGACCAGCCCAGGGCAGGGAAGTGTGCTAGAGTTGGAGGCCCTCCCTACAAAGGCCACCTACAAGGGCCACCACCACTTCCAAATTTGTGAAGACTTGCATCACTCCAGTGGCCCCAGACCTGTACCCGCTGACACATCTCTATCTCTCTGGGATCCTCTCTCAAGCCCTGACCTGATGGCCTCTGTCACTCCTCGCCGTCCTTGCTTTCTTCACTCCAGCCACAATAGCTTCTGGCCAAGCGTGTTCCCTCCTTGTGGCTTTTCCTTCTTGATATGGTTTGGCTGTGTCCCCACCAAATCTCAACTTGAATTTTACCTCCCAGAATTCCCACGTGTTGTGGGAGGGACCCAGGGGAAGGTAACTGAATCACAAGGTCCAATCTTTCCCGTGCTATTCTCATGAGAGTGAATAAGTCTCATGAGATCTGATAGTTTTATCAGGGGTTCCGCTTTTGCTTTTTCCTCATTTTTCTCTTGCCACCGCCATGTAGGAAGTGCCTTTTGCCTCCCGCCATGATTCTGAGGCCTCCCCGGCCGTGTGGAACTGTTAAGTCTAATTAAACCTCTTTTTCTTCCCAGTCTCAGGTATGTCTTTATCAGCAGTGTGAAAACGGACTAATATACTCTTCCTTCTGGTGGCTCACTCCCCAACCCTCACAAGGCTGTGTCCTTGTGTCCCACCTGCATCCATTACTCTCCCTGTTGTATTTTTCTTCCCAGCACTTACCTCTACTTGGCAGATACACCTTTTCCATAATTATTTGGCATCTCTCTTGCTCACTAGCTCCACGAACATGTGATTAATCTAGCATGGTCCCAGGGCCCAGGACAGTTCCTGACACATGGGTACTCCATGAATACTTGCTAAGGGATGATGGGTGGATCTCAGTGTCCTGTGCTGCTCTTCGATCCCTTCACTCCACCTGACTCTCTTCCACCCATTATCTGTCTTATTTTCATTCTTTTCCACATCTTCTTATTCTCTTCTTAGCAACTGCCACTTCCCTCTTCCTCATAAAGCCACCAAAAGAGGAAACAAAAAGAAAGAAAATTCAACATGCGGAAATACACTTGTCTTTCCCAATCTTGAAACTGGAGGTTTGAGTGCCAAAGCAGGTGCTTTCAATGGCTCGTCTCAATGAAGCTGTATGAAACCTTCTGCAGGGGGTGCTCCTGGAAGCCCTACAGCAGAGGGCCTTCACAGTGTGCTCATGGCCACACAGCTAGGAAGTGGCAGGCACCACTGCTGCCACACTGCGGTCCACACAGCTCCAACCCAAGCACCTCATCATTTCACTCCATGCTCCATGGCACCACTCAGTTAGGTCTGGGTCAGGATTTTAAACCTTCTTTGCTTAGACTTTGTTAGATTCCAAACTTATTTTTAAAAGCAAAAGATGCCGGGTGCAGTGTCTCACACCTGTAATCCCAGCACTTGGGGAGGCTGAGGCAGGTGGACCACTTGAGGTCAGGAGTTTGAGACCAGCCTGGCCAACATGGTGAAACCCTGTCTCTACCAAAACTATAAAAATTAGCCAGGCGTGGTGGCAGGCACCTGTAATCCCAGCTATTCAGGAGGCTGAGGCAGGAGAATCACGTGAATCACGGAGACAGAGGTTGCAGGGAGCGCAGATCATGCCACTGCACTCCAGCCTAGGTGACAAGAGTGAGACTCCGACTCAAAAAAATAAATAAATAAAAGCAAAAAGGAAGAAAAGAAAAGAAAAAGAAGATGGGCAGGGTGCAGTGGCTCATGCCTGTAATCCCAACACTTTGGGAGGATAAGCCAGGGGGATCACTTGAGGTCAGGAGTTCAAGACCATATTGGTCAACATGGCAAAACTAAAAATATAAAAGTTAACTGGGCGTGGTGGCAGCCACGCAAGTAACTTGTAATCCTAGCTACTCAGGTGGCTGAGGCGGGAGGATCACTTGAACCCAGGAGGAGGAGGTTGCAATAAGCCAAGATTACGCCGCTATACTCCAGCCTGGGCGACAGAGCAAGACTCCGTTTCAAAAAAAGAAAAAAAGAAGAAGAAGAAAGAAGAGAAAAAAAGAAGCACTATCATCCTTAAGAAGCAGCTAAATCAAGTGCCTTTATCCATGATTCTCAAATTTAAGTATACATAGGAATCATCTGAAGAGGTTAATTCCCTAACCTCTTTAATTCTGTAAAGCATCTATAAACAAGGATACTAAGAATAGCTACTTCCTAGACTTACTGTAAAATATTTTAAAGTTTTAAATGTGTTTTAACCAGGAGCCTTTCAGTTGCAGTGGCAGAAACCTCAACTCAAACTGGCTTAAGCAAAATAGGAATTTATTGACTCATATAACTTAATGATCCAGGAGTTGATAGCTTTAGGCATTGCTAAATCTAGGGGGCTCAGATCATATCCACTCGGTTCATTTTTTTTTCTTCCTGCTTTCCTCTATGTTGGCTTCATTCTTAGCTTGGCCCCTCTCTGTAGTAGACTCTGATTACTTCATGGTTACCTCTTCTCAGTGTTAAGTCCCAGAAAAGATCAAAACATCCCTTGGCCAATAATTTTTTTTTAAGGCAGTGTCTTGGTCTGTTGCCCAGGCTGGAGTGTAGTAGCGTGATCTCAGCTCACTGCAATCTCCGCCTCCTGAGTTCAAGCAATTCTCCTGTCTCAGCCTCCCAAGTAGCTGGGATTACAGGCGCCCACCACCAGGCCCGGCTAATTTTTGTATTTTTAATAGAGACAGGGTTTCGCCGTGTTGGCCAGGCTGGTCTCAAACTCCTGACCTCATAAGATCTGCCTGCCTCAGCCTCCAGAAATGCTGGAATTACAGGCATTAACCACTGTGCCCAGCCAATTGTGTGTGTGTGTGTGTGTGTGTGTGTGTAAACGGTTTTGTTATGTTGCCCAGGCTGGTCTCAAACTCAAGCAATCTGCCTGTCTTGGCCTCCCAAAGTGCTGGGACCCCAGGCGTGAGCTTCTGCGTCCGACCTCTTGATCAATAATTTCACTGAAAGTCCTGGGCTCAAGTCTCACTTGATCACTTAGATCATTTATGAACCAATCGGTTTGCCAAGCAGGGAATCAATGTTCATCCCTGAAGTCAGAGAGAATAGTCGGCGCCCTAAAAAGCACGTGAGCTGAAAGTGAGGGTGGTAGTTAGCCAAAGGAAAATTAGGGAGCTTTTACACAAAGAAGGGAAATAAATGTGTGAATACAAAATCTACAGATGCTCACAACATGTGGCCTGGTACACAGTAAGTCCTTAATCTATGTTAGCTGTTAAAGGGAGCCCCTGACCAGAGGGCAAGGAATATTTGGGGATCCCTAAAGCTCCAGAATCACACATTTTAGCTGGTGGTTCTTTACCTTGGCAGGATATCAGAAGTTCTTGGAGAGCTTCTAAACACCCCCATGTGTCCCGTATTCAGAGGTTCTGATTCATTTGATCTGGGGTGGGGGTCTCCACAGTATTGGGTGTTAAATCCACCCAGGATAATTTCCTGAACTGCCAGGGCTGAAAACCACTGTTCTAAGCTAATGCATTTGCTTGGCTGGTGCCCACAGACTTCTTACCCATAGCACCAAATCCTATAAGACCTAAGGAAGTATTAGGAAGTACTAATTATATGTGAAGCCTTAATGCGGAATTTGAAAATCTCCCGAAGTTATTTCTTCCAATGTCCTCAATGCTAAAACAGGACTTTGATGATAGCTTTAAAAATGCAAAATAGAACTCTGCTGTGTGTGTGTAACGTGTGCATGTGTGCTTGTGAGCATGCTCACATGTGCCTGGCGTTGGTGGTTAATTCAGCAGCACAGATGACTCAAGAGCTTACCTAATGTTGAGTCATGGCATCTTGTGTTTTCAACTTTCTTCCTCCCCTCCCCCTCTTGTCTCATCCACAAACATTGGATGAAACATTAGAGGTATTTAATGCCACCAATGACAAACAGATAGACATAACCTGCCTCCAGATGTAATATCCTGAGGAGGCTACAACATCCTCTATGTCCCACATTTCAGCAAAGAATGCATAACCTACACCTAATCATGAAGATACATCAGACAAACAGAAAATGGGGAACATCCCCTCATAACATGAAAAAGGTGTAGTCTTTGAAAATGCTAATATCATAACAGACAAAAAAAGCTGTGAGAATGTTCCGGGTCACAGGACTGCACAAACAATTATGTAGATGGATATTAAGATATTAATAGACAAATAAAAGCAATACAGGTATTTTTATACTACTATATTTGTAATTTTTTTGGTAAGTTTGCACTATTTTCTTCCTTTGTATGTGTGGTGTTTTTGTTTTGTCTGGTTTTTTTTGAGACAGAATCTCACTCTTTCACCCGGGCTGGAGTGCAGTGGTGTGACCTCAGCTCACTGCAACCTCCGCCTCCTGGGTTCAAGTGATTCTCATGCTTCAGCCTCCAGGGTAGCTGGGATTTCAGGCATGCACCACCATGCCCGGCTAATTTTTGTATTTTTTTAAGTAGAGACAGGGTTTCTCCATGTTGGCCAGGTCTCAAAGTCCTGACCTCAAGTGACCCACCCGTCTCAGCCTCCTAAAGTGCTGGGATTACAGGCATGAGCCACCGTGCCCAGCCTGAACTTATATGCAAATAAAAGGTGTTTTAAAAGCTGTGGACAGAGAAATACTATAAACAATAAACAGAAGGTTCATTTAGTTGAAGCGTGGAAACACACTTCATGACTCATCAAGATTAAGAACTGTAAACACACACATACACACACACACACACACCCCATCTATCAAAACTCATTCTTCATTCTAATACAATTCCTATTTGCATACAGAGCAGTTCAACAGTCAAAATGTGAAGTACATCTATCCCTGAGCATTTTCATAAATTCCCCCCAGATTAGGGGGCTCACAGGAAGTTGCCAGATGGCACAGTCACACCCCCAGCGGTTTCTCAGGACTCTAGAAATTTCTGAAATACAGGCCAAGCACTCACTCTTGCCAGTAAGTTACACTGAAGCAGTCATATAGTAGAATTAATTATGTAACCCAAAATCCATGGTATCCATTGCCCCTTTGAGTAGAATTTAAATCTTGACCTGGGCTCACAAGGTCCTGCCTCAAGTCTAGTCTCGGATCATCCTTTGGACTTCCTGCAGAAGATTCCTCCATATCAGCCTGCCTTCTGGTCTCGGACTTTCCCTTTCTTACCTCGGGGCTTGTGCACCTACTGCTCCCTCTCCTGGAAAGCTCTTCCCCAGGGCTTTGCATAACTGCCTTTGAATCATGTAAGTCTTAACTGTCATCCAGCTCTATTTATTTTGTTCATAGACATGACCACTAAATGGAACTTTTTAAAACTTGGATTATTTCCTCCACGCAAATTTAGATTCCTCGAGGGCAGAAACCTCACCTGAACATTTCCCACTGTGCGTAGGCTCTGGGCACGATTTCTCCGTGCCTGGAGCACTGTTCCCATTATGTGTTCCACAGCACACCCCTAACCCCACACATCTGGTTCATGCTCAAGTCTCACCAGCTCACAGTCCTTCCGAGAACACCCTCCTGCTCCTTCCTTTGCTTGATTTCTTTTCACAGCACTTGCTACTAGTTACTATGCACACACATACACACACAATCACACACATAGTATTTATCTGACAAATACAATATATATATTTCTGATTACTTTTTCCACTGCCTCCTCCCCCCAGCCCCCAATAGACTGCAAACTCTATAAGAGCAGGGATTTTTGTTTGTTTGTTTGTTTGTTTTGACATGGAGTCTCACTCTGTGGCCCAGCCTGGAGTGCAGTGGTGAGATCTTAGCTCACTGCAACCTCCACCTCCCAGGTTCAAGCGATTCTCCTGCCTCAGCTCCCAGGTAGCTGGGACTACAGGTGCCTGTCACTATACCCCGCTAATTTTTGTATTTTTAGTAGAGACTGGGTTTCACCATGTTGGCCAGGCTGGTCTTGAGCTCCTGACCTCAAGTGATCCACCTGCCTCAACCTCCCAAAGTGCTGGAATTACTGGCATGAACCACTGCACCCAGCTGAGAATTCATATTATAAATGTATCCCAGCATGTAAATCCAAACACCTGAATCCCAGCACCCAAATCCAAACCTGGCATGTAACAGATGCTCTATATTGCTTGAATGAGTCACTGAACAAATGGGCAGAGCTGTAATCATAGTTGGCATTCCATAAATGGACATTGGAAAGAACAAAATTGGAAGTCTTCAGCTAATTGAGTTTAATTAAGACTTACCATAAACCTACAATAACCAGGACAGTGTGTTATTGGCATAAGATTATATATAGAAATCAATGGAACAGAAAGAAGTATACCCACACAAATATGATAAATTGATTTTGTATAAAGGTACCAAGTTTATTTCATAGGAAAATGGTAGTCTTTTCAACAAGTGATACTCCAACAATTGGTCATGTGCTAAATGCGTATGCTTTACTTTACAAGAGACACCAAAGTGTGTATCAAAGTGGCCGCGCCATTTTGCCTTCCCAGCAGCATTGTATGGAAGTCCCAATTGTTCCACATCCTTGCAAACATCTGGGATTATCAATCGTTTAAATTTTAGCAATTCTAGTGGGAGTGTGAAAATATCTCACTGTGGGTTTTAATTTGATTCCCTAATGACTAATGGTGTTGAGCATCTGTGTATATGCTTATTTGATATTCTAATTTCTCTTTTTGGTGGAGGTGACTGTTCCAGTATTTTGCTCATCAAAAAAATTATTTTGGGCCAGGCGCAGTGGCTCATGCCTGTAATCCCAGGACTTTGGGAGACCGAGGCAGGCAGATCACGAGGTCAGGAGTTTGAGACCAGCCTGGCCAACATGGTGAAACCCCGTCTCTACTAAAAATACAAAAATTAGCCAGGCGCAGTGGCACGTGCGGGTAGTCCCGGCTACCTGTCAGGCTGAGGCAGGAGAACCGCTTACCCGGGAGGCGGAGGTTGCAGTGAGCCATGCCACTGTACTCCAGCCCAAGTGACAGAGTGAGACTCCATTTAAAAAAATAAAAATACAAATAAAATTGTTTTATTGAGTTAGAAGAAGTTCTTCGCATGTACTTATTCCATATTAAACCTTTTATTATTTATAGGCTTTGTAAATATTTCCCCAGACTGTGGCTTGCCTTCTCATTTTCCTAATATTAATTTTGAAGATCAAAAGGTTTTAATTTTTAAGAGACCAATTTATCCATTGTTTTCCTTTTTGATTGAGGATTTTGTGTCCTAAGAAATATTTACTTAATCCAAGTCACAAAGATTTTTTTTCCTATAGCTTCTTCTAAGAGTTTATCTGTTTATCTTTTGCAGTTAGGTATGTTAACTCTATGATCCATTTCAAATTAATATTTGTTGTAGGCCATAGGTAATGGTGGACGTTCATTATTTTTGCATACCGATATCCAATTATTCAAGCATAACTTGTTGAAAAGACTACCATTTTCCTATGAAATAAATGTGGTACCTTTATACAAAACCAATTTATCATATTTGTGTGGGTATATTTCTTTATGTACCATTATTAAGACTATAATAATATTCTTAATATATCTAATATTAATTCTTAATATATCTAATATTCTTAATATATTTCTATATATAATCTTATGCCAATAACACACTGTCCTGGTTATTATAGATTTATGGTAAGTCTTAATTAAACTCAATCCCAGGTATTACCTAGGAAAAATAAAAATGTATGCCTACACAAAAACTTGTACACAAATATTCACAGCAGCTTTTTTCATAGCCAACAACTAGAAAGAGCCCAACTGTCCGTCATCTGGTAAATAAATAACAAACTGTGGTCCATCCATTGTGTAAGGGAAGGAATTATTAATATACTCAAGGACGGGGTGAATCTCAAAAACATGTTCAGGAAAGAAATACATGATTCCATTTATATGAAATTCGAGAAAAGGCAAATTTAAAACAAGACAGCATTGGTACATTGTGATGTATGTAAATTACATGTCTATAAAACACATTCACATTGAATGACAGAATGTTTTTCTGTCAAATATGATATTTCTTCACTGTCTACTGCCGGAAAAGCCCAGCCACTCTGCAGCCGATGCTGGTCTGGGCTGACATTCTTGCGAAGCAGTTGTGTCATTATAACCTCCCCTGGTGTTGCTGGAGGACAAATACTAATGATGACCAACATTCATGCCTTGACCCAACCACTTCCTTCAGTCTTGAACCCGTCGGGATCATTTGACTCAGTCACTTACCTCATCCATAAAATGGGGTCATAATAGTACATGCCTTTTAGGCTTGTTTGGGGGAGGGTGAAAGGAAGTTACATAGAAAGTATGATTAAGTACAGCTTAGTTGATCCTCAGTAAGTATTAGCAATTTCTAATAATAGCGTTTATTCTCATATTGGGCATTTATTCATGTGCCCTTCTGCTTTAAGCTCTTTAGAGACATTTGAAGCTTCCTCTTTTTTTTTTTTTTTTTTTTTTTTTTGAGACAGAGTCTCACTCTGTCACTCAGGCTGGAGTGCGATGGCATGATCTCAGCTCCCTGCAACCTCCACCTCCCGGGTTCAAGCGATTCTCCTGCCTCAGCCTCCTGAGTAGCTAGGATTACAGTCACACACTGCCAGGCCCAGCTAATTTTTGTATTTTTAGTAGAGACAGGTTTTTACCATGCTGGTCAGGCTGGTCTCGAACTCCTAACCTCATGATCCGCCCAACTCGGCTTCCCAAAGTGGTGGGATTACAGGCGTGAGCCGCCACGCCCGGCTGAAGCATCCTCTTATTCTCCTTTTACAAATGCAGAGATTTAGGATCAGGGAGGTAGTGGGACTTGAGATCACTAGAGGTGGGATTTGAATCCCAACTCTAACTCTAGTGGGATTCAAATCCAGGCTAGCCTGATGGCATCTCACAAGTGCTACTGGAATCTAACACTGTTCTTCTTTCCCCTTTCGTGTTTTGTTTTGTTTTGTTTTTGAGATAGGATCTCCCTCTGCAGTGGCATGATCATGGCTCGCTGAAGCCTTGACCTCCTGGGCTCAAGTGATCCTCCTGCCCCAGCCTCAAATAGCTGGGACCACAGGCATGCACGCCACACACCTGGCAAATTTTTGATTTTTTTGTAGAGACAGTGTCTCACTATGTTGCCCGGGCTGGTCCCAAACTCCTGGGCTCAAGTGCTCCTCCCAACTCTGCCTCTCAAAGTGCTGGAATTACAGTCACTGAGGCACTGCACCCGACCTCCTTTCCCCTTTCTGACTCTTGACTCATCAGGGAGTTATTTCCTTTATCTAGTAGATTCTTCAGTGGCTCTGCTACCCACTGAGTTCTCCACCCCCCCCCCCATGGCACATCCTTTATTAGTGTCTTTTTTAAAAAATCTCCAATCATTAGGGAAGCACTGATGGCTAGAGAGGCCTTCCCTGACCACTCTCTAGCTCCTTCCTTGCTCATTTCTCTTCATTGCATTTGCCCCCTCTAACATTGTAGAGTGGGTATTTCTGCTTATTATCAACATACACATAAATCCCACCCTTTTTATCCTCTCCTCTATCTTCACCACCTGCCTCCTTCCCCGTGCGCAGGAACGATCTGCGTAAGGCGATTTTTCTCAGCACTTTATTACCTAGTACCTAGACCGTTCACATGGAACTGATGTGATCACAAAGTTTTAGAAGAAACTTACAAGGCCATCATCCAACCACTTGCATCTTTATATATGGGGAAATCCAAAGACAGTAAGTGATTTCCCCCACGCTCTCACAGCTAGTTGGGGCAAAGCCACAGAGCAAGCATTGAATTCCCTTGGGTCCCCATCAAGTTAGCGTTCGTTCTGTTACACCACACTGCCCTTCTCTTCCAGGCCAACTGAGGCAGGAAGCACAAGACACAACCTAATCATGTTTTTAAATCTTAAATTTTTTTTGGCCGGGTGCGGTGGCTCACGCCAGTAATCCCAGCACTTTGGGAGGCTGAGGCAGGTGGATCACCTGAGGTCAGGAATTTGAGACCACCCTAACCAACATGGTATAACTCCGTCTCTACTAAAATACAAAAAATTAGCCAGGTGTGGTGGTGCACACCTGTAATCCCAGCTACTCAGGAGGCTGAGGCAGGAGAATCGCTTGAACCCAGGAGGAAGAGGTTGCAGTGATCAGAGATAGCACCACCACACTCCAGCCTGGGCAACAGAGTGAGACTCCATCTCAAAAAAAAAATCTTAATTTTTTTATTAATTTAATGTCATCTAGTAGGGTTGGTTGTGAGGAGCCAAGGGATATTTGGCCTTGGCCTCATATTGACTTTTGATGTCATCTCCAAAAAGATTGCATGATTTCACAAGGATGCATTCATAATAGGACAATTTTACACTTACGTACCCATCTACAGATCGTGCTGCCTCTAGCTCATTCTAAGATAATTTGGTTATCACCTTCTATAGTCTTGTATACAGCACAATGTCATTGCAATGAACAGTATTTTCGTGTGTGTATTCAAGCTTTTATTCTGTCCAATATAACACTGAAAATATTCCAAGGAGACTAGTGGTGACTTATACCTATAATCCCAGCACTTTGGGAGGCCAAGCCTGGAGTACCACTCGAGACCAGCAGTTCGAGACCAGCCCAGCCAACATAATGAGACCCTGTCTCTACAAAATATTTAAAAAACAAAAATTAGCCAGGCATGGTGGGACCTTGCCTATAGTTCCCAGCTACTCGGGAGGCTGAAGTGGGAAGATCACTTGAGCCCAGGAGGTCAAGGTTGCAGTGAGCCATGATGGAACCACTACACTCCAGCTTGGGTGACAGAATGAGACCCTGGCTCTAAAAAAAAAAAAAAAAAAAAAGAAGAAAAATATTTCATAAATTTAGGTAACCCCTATTTTGGCATCTCTTCATCTCTATGTCTTGAAATGTCAGATGCCTCATTGAGTAGGCATGCCTGTGTCTCTGCCAGCTTCTGTGTGGTCCTGGGCCCTGTACCTGTTTAGTGTCCATATTCTTGGGGATAGATCCCTATTTCACTTGCTTCCTGAGGGCACACAGCTCTCTGGAAAGCTGGAAAAGGAAGACAGTCCTCTTAGGTATAAGCGCTAACAAGGAACTATGATTACGCAACCAGCTTACAAAATTTTCCTTTTGCATCTCTAGACAACTCAGCCCGTCCCTGGTTGCATGGTGTTCAGTGGATGACTTGGCATGAAGCATTATATCTACAAGAAAAACAAGTCAAAGGCTGAAGCCTCCGATGGTGAAATCACCACTCATCAGTGGGAAGCCACAGGAAGTATGTACCTGGCTATACCAGGGCCACAGGATTATGGGGCAACATCCCACATGCCAGAGCATAACATAGAGTCTCATTAAGGACAGATATTTGGGAGTGTATATTTATCAAAAACTCAGATGGGTGAATGGCCATCACAAATGGGAGAAAGAACTGTTAGCCAGCGGGTGACTCAGGGGCTGAGTGTATATCTCTGTTATGAAAACTGATTGTTAAAAAAATTGTTTGCAGTCATCACAGATATCAACATTTGAAGGCATTGGCTGATTCCAACTTATGCCATAAATAACTATTCATTTACAACTGGAATAGCTTAAATAAATTATCTGTGATTAAAGCAGGTCAATTCCTCAAAATAAAAGTCCATCCTGGAGCACAAATGAGCCTAAACGCTTGGTCCTTGGAATAATGAGTTTTCTCTTCTGCAAAGTTTGGTCTCTAACCAAAGTAAGTATTTACCTGTACATTTAGAATTCTGATCAAAAGGAGGAGGATAAAATAGCCAAGAATGCTTTAGTTGCACATGACAACGACATAACTCAATCTTGTTTAAGAATGAAAGGGAACTTACCACTTTTTGTAACTGAAGCATCCAAGTTTACTGCTGACTTCAGGCACAGCTGGATCCAGGTGGCAAGAAGGGTTATCAGGAGTGTGTCTTTCTCTGTTTCTTGGATCTCCCTTCCTCTATATTGCCATTACTTTCAGGTAGGCTGTCTCCATGTGAATGGCAAAGCAATCGTCTGTAGCTTCAGGCCTAGATGATCCCCACAGCTGGTGAGTCCAAAAGAAACACACACACACACCACACACCCCTTTTTTCCAATAGCTCTCACAAAAGTCCCGGACAGAATCCCTCCAGCTGTACTTGGAACACATACCCAACCAGAACCCATTCTCTTTGTTGGCCATTTTGTGCATATGCAGTTGATCACCACGTCCACCCATGCGGCTATGAGGATTCTTCTCAAGTCTCTTTAGGCATCCACATAAGGGTACTGTAAAGTATAGAGACGACCACTTCTTTGAACACTATAATAGATGCAATAGTTGGCTTGCATTTAGGTGCCATGGTACAGTATAAGAAAAAAATACGCCTTTGTAAACTGCACTTACTCGGGAGGAGGAGGACGCTCCCTTCCTAAGGGAAGAGCAAGCACCCCATGCTCTCCCAGCTCAAGCTTCCCCTGGGACCTGCACATGTATTACGAATTGGCAGGCCCCACTCATATTGGTATTTCCTTCTCATTCCTACTATTACCCCCCGCCAAGCTTGGGATGGCAGAGTTGGAGTCACGTCCATTAAAGGAGCCTAAAGATGTGATTTTTCTGCACTAATGAGAGGGACGGAAGAGGGAAAAGCAAGGAAAGGCTTGAGTGAGCTCTGAAGTCCCACCTGTCACTCCACTAAATGCCAGCATCATCTGGTCTCATTTAGTGGGTGGAGCAAATTCCTGCCCCCAATATTCCCTCCTGAACCTGTAAGGTTGGAGGGAGAGGGAGACCCTCCCCAAAGGAGGAGGCCTGTTGTGTTGAGTGTGATTTCAGAGACCTCGGCCAGGAAAGGCAAATCAAAATAACCATCACATTCCACCTCCTTCTTCCTTTACAGAGGAATGTTCCCTGGCACTGGTGCTGCAGCTTCGTAAATTGCATGCCGTAGATTTCAGGCCTTGAGAAAATCTTCACACTAGCTAATGTGACCAGCATTAACAGAATTTCTTGGAGCTTATAATAACAAAAAAAGCTCATTGCCAACTTCCCACTTTTATTCCTGCCCCCCCTTTTCTCTTAGCCTTAAATTTTTTTAAATAATAAATTTTTATTTTAAAAAAAAACAGAGTGAAGCACTTCATATGATCTTGCCCAGTTTTTTTTTTTTTTTTGTAATCTGTAATAGAATAACGTTTCAGCGTTGGAATATTCATTCAAACAAAATCTCCAGATCTTTACATCCTGAGTGTGCAAGGGCTGGACACATGTCCTTGCTAATTATCAACCTCCTGACCCAGCTCAAGGCATGGGATTAAAAACTGCTTTGGAATTTGAACTCACTGACGTTTGTCTGAGTCAGCTACTCTGAACTCGCATCTACTATAAGGACCTGGGCATTTCCTTCTCCCATTTCCTCAGGACCTGGTCGGGAGTGTTCCAGGGAAGGGTGTCACGAACATACTTGCAATAAAAATAATCAAACAAATGGAGAGCATTTCTATTTCCGGAATTAGATTCTTTTGATAGTAAAGGAAGCAAATGGAAGAAAGGGCAGGGAGAAGTCAGGTAAGTCCAATATTACTATGTCCACATGCTTAGATTTCACTCCTGTGTGTGTGGCGGCGGGGGGTGGGGGGGGAGGGATTCGTTGTCCCTAACAATGGCCCTTTTAGCTACGGACTACGGGGAATGACTAACCTTTTTCTAGCCTGTCAGTGAGAACTACCAGTATATATTGGTAAGTATTTCCGTACAAAATTCACTTGGAAAGGATATTGTTTCAAGCCTGGACAAAGCTCATATTGTCGTGTTCCAGCTCCAGTTATTTTAGGCAAGGAAGGGGAATTTCCACTGCTCCCTACAATCCGTTTTCAGCCTTTAGCTCTGAGTAACAACTTCCTTGTAATCTGTCACAGCCCAAGTTATTTAACTGCAAAAAAAAAATACCCTGATATTATGCATGAAATTCTTAGCCAAGCAAGCCACTTTAAGAATGCGTCGGTTAGCTCAGGCAGGAGTAAAGACGTGACCTCATCCAGTGCAGAGAATGCAGGCAACTTGATTCTAAAAGGAAGAAATGAAGTGAGTCAATGCAAATTCCCAGATAGAACACAAAGCTAAGAGTCATTTTAATGTCAATGCTGATGATAATAGTAGCTCTCATTCATAGCATATTTACCATAGACCAAGCACTAGCCCATCCAAACCCCTTATTGCCCTGGTCTTATTGGCAAGTTTATTATATGTAAGTTTTGTTTTCAAGAGTCAATTAATGTATGTTAAATAAATAATGGTACAGGTGGCAACAGATATGGCAAAAGTCCAAAGTAATATGCAAATGACAATTGGGAAACATTACCTGAACAACACCACTTCTATAAATAAATAAATACACTATCATAACAAAGAAAGCAAATAAAATTACCATGTATTGACATTGAACTTTAATTAGGTGCCAGCCATCATACTAAACGTTTTATAAGCATTAACTCTAATCCTCACAAAAGCCCTAAGAATTGGGAAATACTGCTGTTCCCATTTTACAGACATGGAAACTGAGGCTTATATTGCTAAGTCATTGGCTCAAGGTCACACGGCTAAAGTGGCAGAGCTGGGATTCAATCCCACTCTTGCTAGATGCCAGAACCCAGGCAGATGTTACTGTGGCATTATTGCCACTTGTGTCAAGCACGGTGAGGGATTTCAGCAACGCTCAGTCTGGATGATGCCGCACGCTCCTCCAGGCAAAGGAAACGCCCACAGGCCACTGAAAAAGAAGCCACTTCCTGTCCCTGCAAAGAGAGAACATCACCATCCTTGAGTCAAGTTCCTCACCATCTCTGGGCTCAGCCTCTAAGCGAAACAATTTATCTTTGGAGTGACAGGTGATGACTTAGTCACCCCGGCTCTGCCCTTCTCCATTTTCCTATAAACCAGCTGTGTTTCATGGGTGATTTAGAGCATAACCTCAGAACACATAGGCTTTTATGGGACAAGCAATAATTGGGCACTGCAGAGAAGCTGTCATGCCTCCCTCTCCCATCCCCCAACCCACTGGCAGCACTAACAGCTCCCAGCTGCTCTCATTCAGCAGCTCAGAAGCCAATTCACCTGGGAGATTATCTCCTCACTCTTAAAGAGGCCAGCCTACGGCCAGTAACTGATTGTTCCAGGGCATGAAAGACCGGCCTTTTGCTTCAACAGGAGCTAATGCTGGGGTGCAGTATCTGCTCCTGATACGTGCAATGTATATCCTCAAGGCATCAGGCTGAAGCTAGACTCCAGTTGACAAAAACCTCTGCTTTGCTTCTTCTCCTATCTTGTCCTGCTTCCTTGGTTCCCATTCCCCTGGGAGCCTTCCCTCCCTAACCCACTGCCCCTAAACCCCCATCTCTAGGCTGCTTTCACACCCAAGACACCACCCGCCATGTGCCACCATGACAAGCACTGGAGATGTGTGTTAAGTAAGTGGGATCTTTGAACTCCAGGAGCTCATTCTAGTGAAGGAAACAGTTACACAAACCCAATAGAATAGGGTAAGAACTATAACGAAACATGCATTCTTTTTCATCTTTCTCTTATTTTAGTACTTCTGTACACCCAGGTCTATAATAAACATTATTCAGGCCTTGTTCCATTTGATTCTGAAAACAAATCCATGAAGGAGGCACTGCAATTAACCCTTTTCATGGACCAAAAAAAAAAAACCCCTAGGTGTTCAAAAAGGTTAATTAACCAGCCATTAAGTATAGAGATTGTACTTGAACCCATTTCTCTTTAAATTTCCTTGCTCTTTTACGGGGCATCTTTCCCACTTCTTGAGATCAGCTGTCAGCAAAACATGCTCCCTAGGCACTGCCTGTTTGTGCGAATAAAGTTTTACTAAAACACAGCGAGGCCAGCGCGGTGGCTCATGCCTGTAATCCCAGCATTTTGGGAGGCCGAGGCAGGCGGATCATGAGGTCAGGAGCTCGAGACCAGCCTGACCAACATGGTGAAACCCCATCTCTACTAAAAATACAAAAAATTAGCTGGGCATGGTGGCACGCATCTGTAATCCCAGCTACTCAGGAGACTGAGGCAGGAGAATCTCTTGAACCCGGGAGGCAGAGGTTGCAGTGAGCTGAGATCGCACCACTGCACTCCAGCCTGGGCAACAAGAGCAAAACTCGGTCTTAAACACACACACACACACACACAGCCACACCCCCACACCCATTATTTACCTATGTCTATGACTACGTTCGGTCTACGAAGGCAGAGGTGAATGGTTGGCACAGAGCCTGGAGAGCCTGCAAAGCTGAAAATATTGACTACTACTCCCATTTTATGGCTACAGTGGTAGCCAACCCTCCTCTACTTGATGAGCTTCTGTTCCCCTTCAGTCTCAGCAAAAGAAAAACTGGGAATTTTCTTCCCTCCAAATCGAGGTTTTCCATTCAACTGCACCCTATAGTAGAGACTCTGCTCCCTCGCCCTGGGTCTGGGAGAATCTTACTCATTCTACTGAGCTCCCATGCAGCACTCGCTGGAGGACAAATTCACATTATCTGATTGGCCTGTATTCCTCTTGCTGTTTCACCTACTGACACTTTAAAAGGAATTCTGTCATTTCCTCAACGGATTATTCCTGTCAAGAGTCACAACAAGGAAGCTTCCTCTTGAGATTTCAGTCTGGAATCCTCATTGTTCAAACATATGCCATTACCTTTTAAATCATCTCCAAAGAAGTTCCTCTTCTAGACTTTTATTTATGGAATTTCAATGCTTGGAAATGGTGATCACCTCCTCCCAGGGTTTTCTGCCACATGGCTTTCATAGTCTGAGCTCTTTTCATCTTTTCCCACAAGTTAGTCACTTCTTAATTATGTTTTATTGCCCAGTCTTTGAACTGTGTCCAATCTGTATGCATACTGGGGTGATTACAATACAATGTGTACCAGTAGCCTGACTGAGAGGAAATATACTCAGACCATCCAGGACCAAATGACCAACTGAGAAGAGCCAACAGGCTATTCTCTTTCTGAAGCCTCCTTCCAGTCACCTGAATTTTCCAGATGTGTTATTCACAGCTTGAACTAGCTATGTTTATTTGGTACCATAAGTCTCTGATTTTTAAATGTGAACTCCTGCACTAAGTAAATCTTAGAACAACCTTTCTGCAAAGCAATTTTATCATGTATGCTAAGGATGTTTTAAAGTTTTATCCTTTGACTCAATGATACTACCTCTAGAATGAACTGAGTAGCCTGAGAACCCGATGAAATAATCAGAGATGTCATAAACCAATGTAAATAAGAGGATGTTCATCACGGCATTATTTTAAATAAAGAAGGAAAAAATCCATTTTTATATAAACAAATGGCTAAAAATAATTTTATTTCTTTCCGAAGCAATATTCTATAGGCATAAAAATTATGTGTTTGAAGAGTTTTTGATAATATCGTAAAATATTCATGAAGCAATATTAAGTTAAAAAAACTATATATGGAATAATAGATCTTAAAACCCTTTTATTTGTGTGTGTATACATATATTATATATATATTGTATAAATGTATAGTAAATAGATTAACTTTTAATTGTTTTCTTCATTACTGTGTGTCCAAAGCGTAGCCAAGATTTCTTTTTTTTTTTTTTTTTTTTTAGACAGAGTCTCGCTGTTGCCAGGCTGGAGTGCAATGGCGCAATCTCAGCTTACTGCAACCTCCGCCTCCTGGGTTCAAGCGATTCTTCCACCTCAGCCTCCCAAGTAGCTAGGACCAAAGGCGCGTGCCACCACGCCCGGCTAATTTTTGTATTTTTAGTAGAGACGGGGTTTCACCATGTTGGCCAGGATGGTGTCGAGTTCTTGACCTCGTGATCTGCCCACCTCTGCCTCCCGAAGTGCTGAGATTACAGGCGTGAGCCACCGCGCCTGGCCAACATTTCTTAATCTTCTTATCCATTGACATTCGAGCCTGGATAATTCTTTGTCATGAGGGCTGTTCTATGCATTGCAGGATGCTAACAGATCCTGAACTCTACCTATGCCAAGAGCACCTGGCCCTAGATGTGACAACCAAAATGTTTCCAAATATTGCTAAATCCTCCCGGGGGACAAAATTTCCCCTTTGAAAACTACTGGCCTAGAACATATAATAGAGGATCAATGATATTGTTGAATAATTCAATGAATTAGAAAACATACACGAAAGTTCCAGCAGTTATTTCTTGTTAATGTGATTACTTTCTTTTTATTATTTCACTGTATTTTTCCAAATTTGCCACCATAGGCATATACAAGTCCCATTAATAATCCCTTACCTATAATTCCAAAATCCACAAAGCTTATTTGACAGCAAAATATGAGTTCTTCTGAGTTTACATGAAGTCTTTAACGTTCTCGGGTGGTGTAACTATCTATACATTTCTCTGAAGAAGTATTAATGTATTATTTGACATTTAGTGTAAACAAAATGCATCTAAAAGCTCAAAAAATTTGGCTCACAAAATGCATCTGGCCCCTGGGCTGGGGACACAGGATTGTGGGCCTGTATTACTTTTATAATCAGGATGATAGAAAGGTGAAAATTATAATGATACTCCCCTATTCAACAGGAGACGATCAATTAAGAAGGTATGTATACAGTAAATATCCACCAAGATTCTCTCCAAAAAGTAAATTATGGGAAAAGGACAGGCTTGGTGGCTCACACCTGTAATCCCAGCACTCTGGGAGGCCAAGATGGGCAGGTTACTTGAGATCAGGAGTTTGAGACCAGCCCGGTCTACATGGTGAAACCATATCTCTACAAACATAAAAAAATTAGCTGGGCATGGTGGTTTCCGCCTGTAATCCCAGCTGCTGGGGAGGCTGAGGTGGAAGAATCGCTTGAACGCTGCAGGCAGAGGTTGCAGTGCACTGCACTCCAGCCTGGGCGACAGAGCAAGACTCCGTCTCAAAAAAAAAAAATTGTGGGAAAAAAATAAGTTATGGACAATTTTAGTCATCTTATTTTATAGGAATAAGAATGAGGAAACAGATGCTCAGAGAAGTTCAAGCCAGAAGTCCTGCAAACTTGTGAATGTGGATGTGGGGTGTGGATCTCAGGTCTGTATGGTTGTTATGGCTCCCATTTGAACCATCACACAAACCACTTTCCTGTCTTGTTGACACACAGTGCAGTGCCTCACATAGACAGACACCAATTATGTTGGTTAGGTGAATGAATGAATGAGCACCTTCCTGCCACAGGTTAATTCCTTAGACAGCTCAGGTCATCTGAATTCCATCTTACGATAAAAAGGAAATCAAGCAAGGTAGGGCTGGGCAGGCACTAAGTAAGAGCCTGAGGCAGACAGATAAGTCTTCAGTTGCAGAGTTGAAACTGTCACGGGTGATGATATAAACAGTGGTACTATCTGTATGATGCCTTTATCGGGTGTAGGGGGACAGGCTCTGGAGCCAGACCCCTTGGTTCCAATTCAGGTTCAGCACTTACTAGTTGCAAGTTAATTAAATGTTCTGCACTTTATTTGTAAAATGGAAGTAATACTAACACTTCCGTTACACATCTATGATGAGGATGAGATGAGCTGATACAGAAAAAGTGCTTCTAAGAGTCTCTGACCCATGCCAAGCACCCGTAAGTAGCCTCCCTTCTTTATCCCTAGTGCATCTTTTTTTCTCTTTTTTGTTTTTGCCGGTGTCCTACTCTGTTGCCAAGCTGGAGTGGAGTGGCACGATCTCAGCTCATTGCAGCCTCCGACTCCCTGATTCAAGCAAGGATTCTCCTGCCTCAGCCTCCCAAGTAGATGGGATTACAGGCATGCACCACCATGCCCAGCTAATTTTGGTATTTTTAGTAGAGACGAAGTTTCACCATATTGGTCAGGCTGGTCGAAAACTCCTGACCTCAGGTGATTCGCCTGCCTCAGCCTCCCAAAGTGCTGGGATTACAGGCATGAGCCACTGCATCCGGCCGTATTACTTTCAATAGTTGTGTATTTTCATGGACACATGTATACTTAAGGGTGAAAGGTGAGGTGGGGAGAGGATGGAAAAACTCCCTATTGGGTGGTATACTTATTACCTGGGTGACAAAATAATCTGTACACCAAAACCCCATGACACACAATTTACCTATATAACAAACTTGCACATGTACCCCTGAACCTAAAATAAAAGTTAAAAAAATTTTTTTAAATTGGTAAGTATTTTTTCAGTTTCTATCTGTGGCAAGAAAATCAGCCTCCCATTTACTATACTGGCATAAAGATTCCTTTTTTTTTTTTTTAACTTTTTAAAATTGTACTTTAGGTTCTGGGGTACAGGTGCAGATCAGGCAGGATTGTTGCACAGGTACACACATGGCAATGTGGTTTGCTCCCTCCATCCCCCCGTCACCTACATCTGGCATTTCCCCCCATGTTATCCCTCCCCGACCTCCCCACCCCACCCCCCCGTCCCTCCCTTGGCACCCCCAACAGACCCCAGTGTGTGATGCTCCCCTCCCTGTGTCCACGTATTCTCACTGTTCAACATCTGCCTATGAGTGAGAACATGCAGTGTTTGATTTTCTGTTCTTGTGTCAGTTTGCTGAGAATGGTGGTTTCCAGATTCATCCATGTCCATACAAAGGACACGAACTCATTGTTTTGCGTGGCTGCATAGTATTCCATGGTGTATATATGCCACATTTTCCTTGTCTAGTCTATCATTGATGGGCATTTGGGTTGGTTCCAGGTCTTTGCTATTGTAAACAGTGCTGCAATGAGCATACGTGTGCATGTGTCTTTATAATAGAATGATTTATAATCCTTTGGGTATATACCCAGTAATGGGATTCCTGGGTCAAATGGAATTTCTCTTTCTAGGTCCTTGAGGAAGCGCCACACTGTCTTCCACAATGGTTGAACTAGTTTACACTCCAACCAACAGTGTAAAATTGTTCCTATTACTCCACATCCTCTCCAGCATCTGTTGTCTCCAGATTTTTTAATGATCGCCATTCTAACTGGCATGAGATGGTATCTCAATGTGGTTTTGATTTGCATTT
>CAUYLG010054387.1:0-17206 GCA_963573385.1 Cacajao melanocephalus
TGGCTTCGACCCTTTGGACAAATGTCTAAATTGCAGAACGAGAATCAAGGCAGTAGGGAGCCTGGTGGCCACCCCTCTCCCCCTCGCTCCCATGGAGTGTGTGTTTGCTGATCTGAGCCCTCTCCTCTCCTGTTTAGGACATTGAGGTTTTGAACACCGCCATTCTCACCGGAAAGCCTGTTTCGGTTCCCGTCAAAGTCGTGGGTGTTCAGGAGGATGGTTCTGTGGTTGACGTGTCTGAGTCTGTGGAATGCAAGTCTGCCGATGAAGACGTCATTAAGGTAAGCGGGGGTTGTCTACTGCTGTCCTGAGTGTTCACAGCTTTTGTCGCCACTTCTTTTGTCTCCAAGGTCTTGTTCTGATGAGCATCCCATGCTCTGAAGGGCTGGAGGCCAGAATGACCTCACGGAGGAGGAGACGGCTGACAGCAGAGACACCCTGGAATCAAAAGGTGGCTGCAGCAGGCAATGCTGCCTTCCTCTCCCTGGAAAGGGGAATCCCTAACCCTTAATCTCCAGCAGAAAGAATTCCCTCCCTCCCTTCCACCTTCCTTCCTTCCCTAGCTCCCTATATGCATGAAATTCAATGACTATTAAAAAACATTCATCCATGTGACAACTCACCTAATGTAAGGATTATCAGTGGGATGCAATCACAGTTGAGAAAATTGGGCCATGGAACATTTCTGCTGTTTATTTTTATTTTTAAAAACTTTTATTCCAATTAGCTGGATTTATGATCCTAAATTCATCCAGAGACCAGCCCTTTTTCATTTTATTTTTCTTTGCAGGTATCTGAATAACCCAATTTAGTATTTCTGTCATTTTTTTTTAAAGGAGACCTCGTGGAGAAAGAATTTAAAATTTTAGAATCATCTTTTCTCCTTTAAGTTGCTAAGAGAACCCCCAGTTTCAATCTATTCATTCATTTTAGATAAATACAATAATGCTGAGTTAATTCCTTCATGCCATTCCACTGGCTCCTGCTTAGAGGTTCAGGGAAACTCAGCTTCAGTCTTCAGAACTTCACGGTAGACAGAAAAGCCTGTAGGGTATTCTCCCATGGTAGAACAGATCTGAGAGCAGATGATTTGCCCGTGTTTTAGATCACAGCTCCTTGGAGGCTTCTAGTGAGGCCATGCCTTAAGCCAGATCTGGTTTCCATAAAGAAGCAATGATGTTTCTGTGAAGTATAATTTTTAAAATAATAATGATAATCACCCTTAGGAAACCCAAATTTTATACAATCTGTTTCCTGAAAGTTAATTCTCCCTGAGATAGAAGGGAAACTATCTTAACAACTGTATGCAGCCCTGCCCTGGGGCACTTGGCACTTCTTGTAATCCTGGCAGGTTTAATTAAACAAACCAAAGACCTTAAATATTAGGAGTTTTAAAAAGTCTGAGCCAAGTCATAGGCAATCATCTGCTCAGGAACAAAATAAAATTGATGACTCATTTTCCTCACATGTCTCTGACAATATTCATTATTTAGAGTTGCCATAGCGTTGTCACTAAAGGGGCCAAGAATTTTTAGAAAGACTGTATTTGCAGGCTGATGCTACTATGTGTTTAGAGAAAGACTGTATTTGCAGGCTGATGCTACTATGGACCAAAGAAGTGACTTGCCTCTGCAGGTCCCCTCCAGAGAGCCTGGTGTGGAGCCCCACAGGTAGAGATCTCAATCTCTTGACCTAGAGATTTCACCCTAAGAGACGCAAATCCAAGCTCATGGAAAGTTGGATTCCACTACGCACTGTACTTGATTGTCTACACTCTATAGAAACATACTGAAAATACCCTCTCTCCCATGTGACAGATAAGTCACTTTGGAAATGGTCACTATGTGCTTCATGGTCACTATTATAGCTGCTTGAATAAGGGAATTCCTTGGCAGAAAACAGAAGCTTGATCTCCAGGAGAACATATTGAGTTTGCAAATCACCAAACTTGGAGGCTGATGGTTCCTCTGCTAGCATTGCAGAATTAACTCAATCACTATCCCTTCTTCAAGCCCAAGTAAACTCCGTAGCTGCAGTTGTCCTCCAAAACCACAGAGACCTTCATTTACTGACTGCTGAAAGAGGAGATCTTTACCTATTCCTAAACGAAGAATGTTGTTTTTATGTAAATCAGTCCGGCCTCATATATGATGCCATCAATAAATTAAAAGACAGAGGCCAAAAGCTCGCTCATCAGGCAGATGGTTATTCTGGACCTGGCTGGAATCACTGGACACTCTCTAACTGGGAGTCATGGCTTCCTCCAATCCTTAGTCCTCTGATACTGTCTTTCTCCTTCTCTTATTTGGACCCTGGTGTTTTCCGATTAATCTCTCATTTCCTACAAAATCATAAACAAGTAATAACCAATCAGTTAATACAACAAATGCTCCTTCTAACAACCCCACAATATTACCCCTTGCCCCGAGATCTCCCAACAGTCTAAATTCTTTCCCATTTTTAGGTCTCCGCACCACCCCCAATCCTGCTCAAAGAAGCCCTAAAAAACATTGCCTCATGACTCCTCTATGCTGGTCTTCCTACTATTCCACTGCTCCCCACTCTTCATTTCTTTTTCCTTTGTATTACTGATATAAAAAAATAGGAATGTAAGGTCTGACCGCTCCATGACTGGCATGGTCATCTCTGTGACCTGCACGTACACCCCAGATGAGTTCCTGGAAGAAACAGACAACCCCGGCGGTGCCTAACTAACCTGAGACATTCTTCTATTGTTTCTTATTCCAGCCTCAATTGCCAAAGCCACTGGACTTTGAAACCGAGCTTGGCCAATCTCATGACTCTACACCCCACGACCCCCTCCCAGCTTGCAAACCAACGACCCCACCCCCAGCTTCCACAAACCACCAACTGTAACTTCTGTAACTTTCCACTGTCCACCCCAAACCTATAAAACCAACTCCTATCCCATTGCCCACCGCTGACGCCCTTTTCGGCCTCAGTCCACATGCACCCAGCTGAATAAACAGCCATGTTGCTCACACAAAGCCTGTTTGGGGGTCTCTTCATTCAGAGCGCGCGTTTTAACATTGGGGAAGACAGAGGATGCAGTTGTTAGAATCCAGAAGCTGGGAGAAAAAGAACAATTTTCAGAGACTGGAACCTTAACCTAGTCTGGCAAGTTGAAGAAGGATCAAAAGTCCTACTTTTCAGTTAAGAAAGTTTTCATTACAGCATAACAGCAACATCTGTGTGAAAAAATCTCGACATTTTTATAAGTAGTAAAATCCAATGAGTCAATTGAAGAGGCTGCCATGAGACTGACATGATCTTCGCCAGCATTCGTCAGAACGTGGCCCCAGCACAGGCAGTGCTGCTGGACTTCATGCCATATCTGGCCCAGAAGGATGTGTGTCTCTGTGTGTGTGTGTGTGTGTGTGTGTGTGTGTGCGTGTGTGCGTGTGTTTGACTTTTTAATATTGGCCTCCGTTTCCAGCATGCAAACATTGTTAATTTCACATCTGGATTCCCAGCTCCTCTTGAAACACCATGTGGTCAGGTTGCCCTGGGCCCGTGTTCTGCCTGTCAACATCATTTGGAGTGGACCAGTTGTCTGCAGAGGCTCTCCACTTAGCTCTCCGCAGTCTCCACCACTCCCTCTTGTCTCCCACATGGAGGGAGAGGGGCACTTGTCGTTCCTTGTCACATTCATGCTACTGGCTTTCTGACAGTAGATTTCGAAGTGAAGTGAGATCACTGGTCTCCATCAAAAATGAGCAACAAATGATAGCCCTCGCTCTGTCTGTCCAGCAGCGAATTCTTTCTAGGTCGTAAGCAGAACGATGGGAAGTCAGACTGTGTTCTGCTGAAGAGTGTCTGTGGGCTGAAGGATTTTGAAATCAAATCACAGGAGAAACGCCTGAAGGAAGTGAGAGTGTTCAGCCTGGTACTGAGAAGAAGAGGCCCAGGGGTAAGGTACAGAGGGAGAAATGACAGGTCTTTTTAAGTCTTTCAAGGACCATCATGTGGAAGATGGAGTAGGTTTGTGCTTTTTATATTCCAATAGGGGAAGTTAGAAAGGAACCATTTTCAGCTTACTTAAAAGAAAAAGAATGCAGAGCCACTGAATTCTTTGGTTAAAGTTTCAGACAGATAATATTGGTCCAAATCCTGGTTCTAGCTTCGATTTATTTGATCTTGGGAAAATTCCTTAAATTTCTCCAAGCCCAGTTTCCCTAATTGTGCAATGGGAATTGACAATGCTAAGGCACAGAGCTACACTTTCCAGAGATCTGTTCTAATGACAGTGCACGACGCAGAACTGACACTCATCCAGGAAATCCTTGAAAATCTTTTGGAGAACACCTAGGCATTTAGAGGTTCCCAGGCCAATTGGTTTCTGTCTTTGCTTTAATTTCTGCTTGTATCTGACCCATGTGCAAATTTTACGGGGCAGTACATGGTCCTCACCATACACTGGTTCTACAGGCAGTGTTGAGTCATAGATAAGAAGGATTTGGAAGACAATGACGATAAGTTAGATTTCTTCCTCCCTATTTTATAGTTCTCTCCTTCATGTATTCTGATAACAAACTGTTGTCAGATGGAACCCTACAGATAGTCTGAGCACTGATAAATGAATTATCATTAACTAGTTTAAATGTTGTATGATGCAATGCTAGTGCAATTTGGGAAAGAAAGAAAGAATAAAAGGATCACACAGTGCTTGACCTCCACTACATCAGTAAATCTTACATATACATTTATGTTACATCCATAGCCATATTTTCCTCTCTATCTTCTAAACCCCACTTGACTGAAGGACCCACGGAGTCTGGACTATGTCCCTTCAATAATCACGTGCCCCCCGTGCTTGCACAGTGCCTGGTATATACATGGTGTTCAACCAGCATTTCGAACTTAGAAATGAACGAATCCAGAGGTGAAATAAACCCCAAGAGTGGCTGTTCAGTCTTTGTTGGACTATCCCTAGTGGATTTAACATCACTGGAAATCTTCAAAAAGAGGCAGAAGGGGCTTATGCGTCAAACAGATTTGGCAGTGGCTGGAGACTTGGACCTGAGTTCTAAGATGCTCTGAACCAAGTCTCCTCTTGATCCCATTGAGTGATTTGAATCTATATATACTGATTGAACATATATAATGTGGAAGGAAGTGTACAAAATGTTGTGCAAGTCACAAAGATGGAATGGACATGGCTCTGCCATTGGGAGCTTACACTCTAGCTAAAGATTGATAGCTAACACTTATTATGTGCCAGCTACTGTAAGTGTTGATTCGTTTAATTCTCACAACAATCCTTTGAGATAGAAAATACTACCTTTCACAGTCCATAGACAAGGAGATGCAAGTATAGAGGGGGTTAATTAATTAACTCAGCGAAGGCCACTCAACTAGTGAGTGTAGCAACCATATTTTCAATCTAAAAGACTGGCACCAGACCCTGTAATCTTAACCACAGAGCATTCCTTGTTAATTGTGCAGGACTTGCTTAGGGTAAGTTCTTATGAGCTAATATCAACATTCCTATAATCCTCGTCAGAGGATTCAGTTGGTAGTGGACTTTCTCCAAAGTACTTGTAAATTACTTTGTTAAAAAAAGAACAGGAAGACATTTTTCCTAGCTTTCTCAAGTTTCTGTGTACGTCTTCACAGAGGAGACAGATAATGTGGTTTGAGAGTAAGATTCTATTGTAATCTTTGAGGACCTGTCTTTCTAATTTGTGGGCTCATGTTTTTATTGGATTAGTAATTGTATTTTTGTCAATGAATTATGGCTCCCAGAACCCCAGAAGTTGGTCATGCATCACCAGCAGGAGATGAGCATCTTTACTCTTGGAGAGAAAGAAAACATAGAATCATGCGGATCTCAAAGATAGTATGCCCTCCTTCTTATCCCTGCAATAATTCAGTTTCTCAGCTTCCAGTATCAGCTGGACTAGCAATGAGGAGATGCCAGAGGGCTAGTGAAAGGACATTCGTGTGCAAAAGCCTTCCTATCCCCAGGGAAACATCTTGTTTTCAAACTTAGCCTTCCAGTGGTTAAGGCAGAATATCTTCCAATACATGAGCTCTCCTGCTGCTTGTTTGGCAACGTCTGGAAAACTGGTTACTAAATAGAACCCAATGTCACCTCTGGTGAAGATCAGCAGTTTCGATAGAGCAGCTGCATTTCCTGAGCTAATTTTCAGCAGCTACAAAAGGGCTCTGTAATGAGGTTTCCTCAAGATTCTGAATTTTCAGATTAAACTATGGAAGGAAATATATTTCTTGGAGTTAGTCCTATAGAGAGGCACATTTGAACTATAGTCATTGAGCTAAAAAAAATCCATATTCAGGTGGAGCAGAATAGGACAGTAAGATAGGTAGTGCGATCTGTCAGGGATCACTTGAATCCCCTCATTGGTTATTTATGGGCCTTCTGTTTGCCTGTTTGCAAATAACAGAAATCGAAATATGACTTGATTGAGCCACTAAAGAAAAGAGTATTGTACAAGTAACTAGAAGAGGTCATAATGACTTTAAGTTGTATCAAAAGGCTCATTAGGATTTAGTTACTCTCCCTCTCTTATTTCTGATAGCCCCATATGTTGTCTTTATTCTCAGATAGATGATTTCTCTACAGTCACCTGCAGCAGCTAAGAGGTTCACATCATTTCACATTCAGGTTCACAAAAAGGAAGATTCTGTTCTCTAGTGCTTCCCACAGTATTTCCAGGTTTAAAGAACACTGAGCCTCATGCCCATGAGCACTTTTGATCTGGTAGATCTGTGGCCATGTAATAGAATAGGTGGATTGGCCATGCCTGGGTCACATACTTACCTCTGCAGCTGGAGGTGGGATCTGCTGAACTTGAAGCACATGGTCAAGGAGTGAGGATTGATTTCACAGGGAAAGTTTCATCTCCTATGAGATGCTCCCTGTACTGCCAAAACACTAGACCCTACTTAGGTACCAAAGTAGGATGAGCTTTTGCTCACTTTTTCCTATGCTCATGCTGTTCCCTGCCCTGGGAATCCTGGCGCATTCTTGCACCTGGATACTTCCCGGTCTCCCTCAGACTTGGCTACAGTGCTCCCTGTTCTGGGTAGCCACCTTCCTGTTGCTCTCCCTGCCAAGGAGTCTCACCTCTGCATTTCTATCCTCCTGTACAGACAAATTAGGGACTCAGCACTTTGTACGTCTTTGTGTATGTTGATGCATGTGCCCCTGGAGGTAGGCACAGTGACATGTAGGTATTTCTATCCCCATGGTCTATTCAAATGCTGTAATAGCAACAAGGACAACACCGCCATTATAACACCCAGTGGTATTGTGCCAGACACTGTTCTACTTTTTAAAAATACCTTACAGCATTCAATCTGTACAACATTTCCACGAAGTAAATGCAGTATATGTATTATCCCATTTTTCAGCTCAGGAAACTGAAACACAGAAAGGATTTTAAGTATGTGTACACAGTATGTTTTGAATAAACAGCCAATTGCATGTCCAAATTCACAGTACCTAAAAATGGACAAACAGTTCCTTCATACTGCTATCTCATTTAAAAACAGATGTTTCTGGAGATGTAGATTTTATGTAAGAGTTTTGACTTGAAAGTCTCATTCAGTTGAATAACATTTGCTTGTGTAGCAATGTAAAGGAAACAAATTACCTTTTTAATTGGAAAGGGCCTTTGACTACATTCTGCCTAGTGACTGTCAGTCTTATCTGTCCCTAACATTGTGCACTGTAGGATCAGGTAAACGAAACAGAAGCTAGAGGCTCAGCCACAGGTAAGAATGGAATTGAGAGTGTTCCGGAGGAGTCCACAGGTATTGAGGAAGTGAAGGAAATGGGTTCAGAACAGACTCTGGATTTATTTATCTGGAAAGGGTCCTTGTCTCCTAAGAGCTTCCAAAGAAATCTTCTAACTGATTTGAATTATATTTGGAAGAACATATAGAAAAATTCAAAAGAAGTTTAAGACTATTTCTTGTTTTTCCTTTAGCAATGATTGGCAAAAATTCCTACCAAAAAAAACCCACTGTCATTCTATTTCGGTGCATAGATTTCTTTCCGTCGCTCATCACCAGGAGCCAGACAGCTAAGAATAAGTTGTCAGGCAGTTTGGATGTTATTGCTTAATTTTGTCCTTTATGATGGTAATTTGGACTCTTATTGTTGCATTCTAATTAGATATGTGCCATGTATTTCCTGTTGGCCAGGGACAGATATCACTGCATTCTCAACCTTTTGTTCCTGTCAGCGTCAGTATGATTCCAATATTAATTAGATTGTTCGTTAATTTCTGTCTTTGGCATCTCTAATTAAAAACTAACATGCTGGAATTGTTTCTGCATAATTCAGGGAAATCTTGGAATGAGCCAGTGTAAACCTGTAAGCCTCCCAGCTCCACCTGCCCAGTAAATATGGCCACGTGCTTCCTTGTCTCCTCCCTTGGAAGCCTTTCATCTGCTCTTTCCCCAAGGCCCTAGGGTCTTGTGTTTCCCAGAGACATATTTATTTTGTGTACGTTAGGAGAGAAGGGGACTTTCATTGATATTTTGGGGCTTGATTCACACTTTAAACTCCTGCTATTCAGCTTTGATGGTGGGCAGAGCACATCAATTCTCTTCACCATAAAGAAGAACTGCTCTGTGGAATTGGGACTTATTAATGAGTCAGAGCAGCAGAGATAAGACATACATGTCTCTCAATCCTAGCATGTGCCCATGGCAGACATCACTAATCAATACTGGCACTCCTTCCTGCTAAACCCCAGATGCTCTCCCATGTAGAGCTCCCTTGAGCCACAACTATGAATTGATTTGCCTTGGCCAGTGAGATGAACATATTTTCTATTTCTAGTAGACCTTCTCACAGCCAGCAGAAGTTTTTGGTAAGGATTGAAGCATAATGTCAATGAGGCAAAAGTGTGTATGAGGAAGTCTGATATATTGGAGGAAAACAAAGGCAACTCTTTTCTGTTCTGATTCTGAAGCAACTGATAGGGAGGTCTTTGTATTTGATTTTCCCCTTTTCTCAAAGTCTCAAAGATAAAAACTCAGCTACTGGTGTTTACACTTTAAGTTCACAATTCACGGCATTCTTCTTATAAATGTTTTTTTCTAAAATAAATGTTCATAAGTAATTTTAAAACAAGTTTGGAAAACACAAACCATGCTTTCCACCATGAGAATATGCTTATCCTGCCAAAGTGTTTATCTTTTCTTTGATTAATTTATGTGCAAACCCTAAACACCTAAGCTCGTGGTTGCAGCACCTGTGTCAATGGCATCTAATTAACAGCAGGTTCAGAGAGTTCAGCTAGAGCTGGAGCAGGGAGCTGGGCCACACCATATGTTGGGCTTTTACCAGATAAACAACTCTCAATCCCTTTTGGGGCACTGTCTGATGAATATGAAATGCCTGGATCTTTTCCTAATCTAACAAGTTTTGGTGGTACTTTCTAAATCTCCCGATCTCATGAGATAAAGTGCTAAAATGAAGACAGCTCGTAAATAAGCATCTAATAGATGCTATACTGTGTAATAATCTTGGGCCTAAGTTGCAGGTGTGCAATTGATAGGGAGAAAAATTATCATAGCACTTGTCTATACAGGTGGAATCAAACCTTGTTTTCTTTGATTTGGACAAGGCTTCTTTTCAAAGGGAAAAAGAATCAGAATTTTTATTTTCCTTTTGCACAAGGCCAAGCAAGCAGATTCTAGAGATTGTTTGTGGTCTGCACTGGTGCCATCTAATTATGCAGGGGGAAGATGTGGGGTAACATCAAGTGGAGTGAGGCAGTGAGTCCTGTTAGAAAGAGATGTCCTGGGAAACTCAAATTAAGGTGAGCAGCAGCCCCTTCTTGTAGTTCAGGTAGACCGAACTCAGCCACTGAGGCCTGGCATCTTGTAAGCATTGTGGGAACCCTACTGTCCTCCCAGTCACTGAATTTGTCTCCTTCACTCAGTTGGGCCTCCCCTAGGGCATCGGCTCTCTGATTCCCTCTGTGTCCCCAGAGTCCTGCCCAGATCCCACCGCATCACGTCGCTGGCCATGAGCTGGGCTTGAGATTTAGCCTCAGGCTCTGTAAACTCTGTGCCTTTAAAATGGTCACTTGTGTTTTCTGGGCTGCATCTCTTCAAAGTGAGCACAGGTAAGATCACCAAGGTCTTGTTCGGCACCAGGACATTAAGATTCTATGATGAAGGTGTGTGTTGAATGAGATGGGAGGGGAAGCAGGGCAGTGATCCCCATTCTTCCCACCTGCCCTAGAGGTCCACATTTGCTGGGAGACCTGGACATCTTGTCAGTTAGAGGCTGAGTGCTGGGCAAACCACCATGGAGAGATGAAGAAATGTCACATCCAAGCCATGGTCCAATCATGGAGGCCAGATCAACCTATGTGAATAAGAATTAATAAAAAGAAACATAGCCAATTGTGCAAAACATCACAATCACCTCTCGAGTGGCTAAGCTAGGGAGGTCTTTTGGAAGTGGGGGCTGAGAGTGACTTCCAGTGCCGGTGAGGGCAGGGCGAGGCTCCCAGGACCTGCCAGTTGCCAGCTGTATGATCCTGGGCACCCACTTCATCTCATTTACTCTGTGCCATTCTTGCATGTGTTCAATGTTCCAGACCCCATCCGTGACCATGGGCTGCAGAATGTCAAATAAGGCAACAACTTTGTCTTCCAAGGACTTTCATTACAGCCCAGAAAAGGCAGAGAAGTGTTGATGAGTTGGTCTTAGCGTGAGAAGATACAAAGATGGTTCAAGGTTCCTTAAGCCACAGGGTCTATGGACTTACTCACCTCAAGCTCCCTGTGATAATTATTTGACTTTGCACATTTATTATTTATAGTAGTCTAAAGAATATGTAAACAACTTTTACCACGGACACCACCCCAGACCATGCTGCTTTATTCAAATGGTCACATCTGCAATCATGTTCCCTGTCATCCTGTGGCGCACATGGACTGGGGCTGTGTCCCATAGAATTTAACTCGTGAAAATGCAACTGTGTGCTGAGAACCAAAATTCATGCACATGTGTGAGACTAATCTATCTATATTTATGTATATAAAATTGGTATATGTTATATATACTATATAGTCTATATATAAATTCATATATAATTAAATATATTAATTCATATATAATATGTCATATTGGTAAATATGTATAATATGTGGTATATATACCTATATAAAATACATATATTAATTGATATTCATATATATAATTCACAGATACATATATCAGAAACTATGACTATTATAGTGGGCAGGCAAATGAATGGTGGTAGTGTTGGAATTAATTACATCATCTTTTCAAGAAGAAAGTAAGGAATACACTGAGAACCCGAGAAAAGCCCTGGTCTTGGGAAGTGTTAGGTGAGCCGTGGATACTGAGTGCAACAGTAACCTCTGTTGCTCTCTATTCCCTGTCCTTGCTCTATTTTGCTTCTTTCAGACCCATCTCACTATCTGACATTATATTTCATATCCATCTATTTGTTTAGTTTGCCCAGCTCCACCTTTAGACCATCAGTCTCATAAGGACAGGGATTGTGTTGTTCATTGCCCTGTTTCCAGGACCTAGGACAGTTCTTGGGTCTTAGTCGACATTAGTAAATATTTATTCAATGAATGAATGATTTATTCTTGTTTTACAGACAAGGCCTCTGAGGTAGAGAAAGTTTAAATGAACTCAGAATATACTAGACTCTAAGCTTGGTCTCTAAATCCTCTAAATGAAAGAAATGGCAATTTCAGAGCTGGAAAATGTGGATACCTTCAGGTTCACAGATGTGGAATAGGAGTCTCAGACATTGGCGAGTGACTTAATTCATAACTGGTGAGGGGATGGGTTGAGATAAGGACTCAGGTCTCTGCCACTCCCAGTTCCATCTCCTTAGACTTGAGGACTAATTGTCAAACTAATCCCCAACTAATCCATGCCTAGTGTTTAATGGCAGAAAGCACATCAGTGGTTTCCTGGGACCAGGGTTAGAGGGAACTATGTACTGAAAACAGGCATGGCATCTTTTGGGGGTGACAGGAGTGTTCTGTCTGGGTGCGTGGTGGTTTCTTTGTGTGTGTGTGTGTGTGTGTGCGTGCGTGGTGGTTTCATCAGTGGACATTGTCAAAATCATGAAATTGTACAATTTAGATGGATGCAGTTTATTGAACATCAATTATACATAAATGAATTGATAAAAAGTCTTGAAGTGTACATTTAGGTCATGTCCTTTCACGATCAGTCTCTCATCTTCTATAGGCAGGGTCATGCATTTTCTTCAAGTGTACTGCTCTAAGGCTGTAACACAGGGTGCTGAGAAACCCTCTGGCACAGAAGACCTGAGTGCAAATTGCTGTTCTGCCCTTTAGCAGCTGTGATCTCTGGACAAGTGTCTTCCCCCAGGCCTCGGTTTCCCCATCCATAATATAGACACAGAGCAATTAACATTCATAGGATTTGCAGGATTTAATGAGTATAATTCTATGCAAAGTCTTATAAATGATACATGTTACATAGTAAGTGTTTAATACATGATAGCTATTATTGTAATTATGATGAACATATTTCTAGAAAGTGTAAAAACTCAGAAAAAAAAGATAATTTTGAGTACCTCTGCACATGACACACGGCTAGAGTTACCAGAAAAAGAGGTCTTGATCCAGACCCAAAGAGAGGGCTCTTGGATCTTGTGCAGGAAAGAATTAAAGAAGAGTTGCAGAGTGCAGTGAGAAGAGCTAGTTTATTGAAAGCTACATAATTACAGAGTAAGGCATCCCCTGAAAGCAAGCAGACAAATGCCCTGCCTTTAAGTTTTTCTTATATAGGGGTCCTTTCTACGTGGAGAGTAAGCTAAGTTCTGATGACGTGAGGGTGATCAGATGGTGTGACAAAAGTTATTATCCTATTGATTTAAAGAAAACTATCCTTGACATTTTCGTGTATGAGTACATCAAAACATAACTATAATTCTCCATGTATTTTTATGGGTTTAGGGACATCTGGATTCTCCATTGTTGTAGGAGTGTGTCCTTATAGGTATCTTCAGGCAGTTTCCGCAACTATAAACATCTTATGACCTTGGATTTTGACTAGCAAGGAATGCAACCTGTTATACTCAGGATGGAGGTGATTTTAAAATAGTGTCACTGTGGCACTCCTAGGTTTTGCTTCACTAACACTAACACTTTGCTCAACTCTGTAATCAGTGTTAACTATTTGATCCTGATGGCCAACTAATTATCAACTTTTTAGGCAGTGTAGATACTTTTTTCCCTTTTCCTAAGTTAGAAAGTCTGCATGTTTAGTGTATTTGTGAGAGACATACCATCTGATTCTGTAGCTTTTCTCTCTTCTACCTTAGTGGCAAATTACTTAGGTCAAGAGCAGGGTGATGGAATTGAATTGTAATGCATGGTTAGGTTTCCATTCAAGCAGACAGATTGGTCAATACAGTGACACACTCAGTGGGTGCTATACAGACAGGTTTAATTTGTGCTTCTCTCTTCCATAGAAAATAAAGCAAGGAATCTTTCTCATGGGTCCCTCAGAGAAAGCCATTTTCATTCTAAGAATCTTTTTTTTTTCACTCTCTCAATTACCCAAGAGCAATGTTTGGCAAAAGTGTTAGTTTGGTAGTGAAAATATTATGCTCTAAAGACAACTTTTCAAAAATGACATTTATAGGCCACCTTGCAAATGTTAAAATTTAAGATGGCATAAAATGTCTGTTTTCCATTTCCAAGTTCATGTTTTCTTTAACTCTTGTCATAATAGAATTTGTAGCATTTAATGCTCCTATTTTCTCTTATAGCTCAAGAGGGCCTGAAAGGCATCAGAATGGCTGTTTGATTCTAATCTTTACCCTGCTGGGTCTTCCTGTCCCCTCCTATACCTCACCCCCACCCAACACACACACCCTCACTCTGTTGACATCGTGTACAGAGGCCAAATCACCACTGGGAATCCAAGATCTCATATTTACCAGATTTTAGACCTCAGACTTCTTTTGCCTTTTTGGTTCTTAAGTTTCTTCTCCTGGTCTGTCTTCCCTCATAATATATGAAATCACATTCGTTTTTCTAAAGGCCATTACCATGACAAGCTTGTGTAAGTCACCTTCTTTGCCTTCTTACATGTACACACATTGCTGGTGGTGGTGTACAGAAATGAATGGGTCCCAGAGGAAACAGCTGTGACATATCCATTCACACACTCAGCATCTATTTATTGAACACCTTCTGTGTGCCCAGCACTGTGCTATCAGCAGAGACAGCAGGGAAAAGGAGAAAGGTCCATATTCTGAAGCAGATTACCTTCCAGTGGGGAAGATAGATAAGAAACAACCAGGAGCATTACGAGAGTACTAATTATTGTGAAGAAGTACATTATAAAGCAGAGCAATCCAGTGGGATTAATACAGTGTAAGTGACATGATATAAGCAGTACGAAGAGTCTAAGTAATGGAGCCATGTTGTGAATTTAGTGTACACAGTAGCACACACAGCAAATTAGATACAGGAAAATAGTGTAACATAGATGGAGAGAGACCAGAGGCAGGTGCCGAGTTTAAATTAGGAATGGCTCAGGGAACGCATTCGGAGGGGTGGCATTGGAGATGAGGTCCTGTGTCATTTATAATCCCTTTGATGGCAAGTAACAAAACCACGTAGATCAAGATGGCTTTGCCAAAAAGACAGGGAATCACCTGATAAGACTCTCAAAGTGAGGTGGTTCCAGGCGTGCTGGTCCAGCAGCCCCTCCAGGTCACCAAGGCCTGGGTTCCTCCATCCTTCTGTCCAGCTGAGCTCGCATGGTCAGCCTGACGCATGTCGGGCTCCCTCAGGGTTCTGGGATCCCTGCGGCAGTTCCTGTCGTCATTTTCCATGTGGCCACATCTGATCAGGGGAGGAGGCGCCACTTCTGATGAGTTTCTTTGATCACTGATGACGTAGGCCTTTCCTCGGACTTCTCACAGCTCATTGGCCAGAGTAATAGGAGTGCGTTCCCGTAACGAATCACTGGCAAGGAGGATGGGACTTAATTACTGAGTTAGAGAGGCACGCGGTGAATGGAAGGTTTTCTGAAGAAAACCTTATTACTATTACAAGAGAGTGTGAGTGGGAGTGTGAATGTGTGTGTGTGTACATGTGTGTATGTGTGAGTGTGTGTGTGTGTATGTGTGTGCTGGGCAGAGGGGCTGGTGTGTGGTCGGATGGCTACTAAGAAACACTTTTTTTTTTTAAAGAGTATGTATATCTCATAAGAAATAATAGTCACACAGAATTGCCAGAGCCTGTCACTTAGTTACGTTTTTCGCTTATTTTTCCATGTGGGCTAGCTCTCAATTCCTGAAAGTTGGGGCAAATTTCAGTCTGCATGTGCTCTGAACAAATGCCAAGAGTCACTGCAATGTGATTTAATTTCTTATGTACAGAAAGGGCCTCAGGCTTCCTAAAGCTGATATGTTCCTGACAATCGGATGTGATTCAAAATGATTTGAAGTAAAATTAGTGGGGGTGGGGGAGTAGACAAGAGGGAATATATATGGTCAAAACAGAATTTTGCACAAATGCAGGAGAGTGGAGGTCTTCTCTACAGGAGGTAGGATCAGGAAGGTCCCAGTAGTAGGGGCAGCCACCAGAGCAATGGAGAAGAGGAGGGCAGAATTTTCTAATGCATCCATTGCAGCCTTCTTGTTTGTAGGGAGCCTGTTTTGGTGGAGGTCTGCATACCACATGCAAAGAACACACCATGTCCAGGCAGATTTGGGAAGCTTCTCTGAGGAAGTGATTTGAGCTTAGATGAGAAGAATGAATAAATGTTGAGTGAGTGAAACAGCCAAGGCAGTCATGGAGGTGTCCATTCCAGGGAGAGGGAATCACATGGTCAAAGGCCCTGAGGGTCACAGTTATGGCACAGCCCCTGGAGATACTAAAAGGACATCCATGGGGCTAGGTCAGTGAGCCGCCAAAAGAAGGTGGAAGAGGAGCTTCGGAAGTAGATAGAGCTAATAATGCAGACTGGGTGGGAGATCCTGAAAGCCAAGGGAAACCATCAAAACAGGAGATGATTAGGTCACATTTGCATACACAACCTCTCAAGGAAGGGTGGGGCAGTGTGGGAAGAGGGGATGTGAAGAGACCGGTTTTGAAGCTGTGGCAAATATCCAGGTGAGAAGTGATGGAGGTCTGGGCTGCTATAACAGCAGCAAAGAGAAATTAGCAGGCACAAAAAGACACCAAGGAGTAGAACCAAGAGAACTTGAAGTGTTGCATGTGTGTGGTGAAGAACGTCGGCAGAATTAAAGAAGACATCGATGTTCAGTTTGTTCTGCTGGATAAAAGGCAGTGCTAGTTATTGAGATGGAGGACTGTGCTGTGGGGGCGATATGAGATTGTGAGTTTGATTTTGTATGTTTGGCAGCTAAGAAACTGTTGAGCCTTTCATCTGATGATGTCAAGGGACACGTGTATCTGGAGCCCAGAAGAGAGGCCTGAGCTGTAAATAGATATTTGGGTGAGGAAGACAAACATCAAGAACAGTTCTAGTTTGTGGTTTGCAAAGGAAGCTGCATGGTGGCACCCTTGCTGAGATGGAGAATTCTGCCAGCAGCCAGGCTGACGTTGCACCCCTAAACAAAGTGTGGGGTCCTGAGCCAGCTATGCCACCTCGCTGGCTTCAGTTTCTTCATCTGTAAAATGACACTGTGAGCCCCTTGCAGTTTTGTGAATCTGTGGTAAATTGATGGCTTATTTTGTGTCCTCCTTCCTCTTTCCTTCTAGATAAATAAATGCATTTTCTTGATGGTCCAGGAGAGAAAGTCAGCACTATTTTATTTGCTTATCTGCAAGATATGAAATGAAATGGGGGCTTAAATTGCCTAATTCTTAACCTGCCTACTTATGCACCTTAGAGAGGCTGTTCCTAAGGCCCAAATAAAGAAAACGTAGTGAAATATCACATTCTCACTTCTTTTCTGCCAGATGACAGTTTAATGGGGCAAAATATTGATATTTCCAGTGCATTTTGTGAGTATATTGCCTATCAGGATTTTAATCTAGTGCAAAGCTCTCACGATTAACAACAACAAAAAATATTGAATAAAGTGATTTTTTGGTAACACATGGTCTTTCTTATGTATTTTCAAATATGGCACATGAATTTTTGTTTGATTGACAGTAGGTTCAGCACACCTATTAAGGAACGCATATA